>JAGVSP010002276.1:0-39597 GCA_022494985.1 Micrasema minimum | reverse complement strand
CCCAAACCCCAAGAACCCAAAACCCCCCCCCGGGAAAACTAGTTTTAATACCAATTTTAATAAGGGGGGGTTTTTTAAATTTTTAATTATTAGGAAAAAACCTTATTTAATAAAAAAAAAAATTTTTTTAAAAATTTAAAAAATTTTTTCCTTGGGAATTGGGAACTTTTGGGTTTAATTTAAAAAGCGTGGTATCCCCAATCGTTTTTAATTACGCCGCCCTTCAAATTAAATTTTTTCTTTCCCTTTCCCCCCCCCCCCGGGGGGGGGGGGGAAAAAACTTTTAAAAATTTTTATTTTTAGGGATCCCCATAAATTTTTTCCGCCCGAAATTTTTAAAAATTTTCCAAAAAAAAATTTTTAAAAAAATTTTTTTTTTCCTTTTCAGATTTATCATTAGTAAAGTTGTTACTATTATATAAACGGCTGAGTGGCCCAGTGTAGGCGTCGTGGTCTTTGAATACAGAGATCTATGGTTCAAACTCCGCGACGACTTCATTCGTATTTTCAAGCACAAGCCGCATAGGCTTCATTGAAAATAATATTCACATATTGAAATATGTGCAAAAATCATAAGATTGCGTAGATTACTTTTTTTGAATGTATGGATAATGTCAATAAACAATTGACCTTACCTATTATCTTGTACCTTTAAAAAAAGGGAAGTACAGTCTTAAACCATAACCATTTACTATTCAGCAAGGCATCGGGCTCCCGGTATTATGGACTTTGTAATCCGGACAGTCCGTTGGCGGTTTACTTCAGAGCTACGGGCTATGGACTGGAAGGAGCACGGGAACTGGCGACCAATCGCTCATGATGGAGGCTGTTAGTGAAATCCAGCTCAACCTAACGGATTGGTGATGATGATGACTTTAAAAACTTATCCAATGTCCGCTAGGTCGACAACGTGTCGAAGGTTAAATAAATGTCGCGTATTTAACCTTCATTTCTTCCGCTTTTTCCAATTAAAACTGAATCTATTTAATTTCGCGGATAGCCCTTGAAAAATCGTTGAGTTGAGTTGTTGTGGACTGAAAAAAGAACTCAATAGTCTTTAAAACAGTCTAGGGAAAAGGTGGGGCTTTCACTGTCTGTTCCCACATTTCTAGGTAGGGCATTTGGAAATCTAATTTTTTTTTTTCGATGGACAGAAATGTACAGTCTTATGATATTTGCACATTAAAATATTTTGATTTATAAATCAATACAAACTATTTTCAACGAAATCTAATCGGCTTGTACTTGAAAATAGGCATTAAGTCGCGGCTTTTTCCTTGTTAATCCCTCATCCCCAAACTCATTAGTTTAGTATGTACCTAAAATATACATACATTCGAAAGATTGTCGTAATATCATTTTGATCTATTATTCTAGTGGGCTTTTAAACCAAATTTTTTTGTGAATGCAGAAAAAACAAACATAAAATCACAAGGTCATCGGTGCAAACCGTTTTTATATCGAATAATTAATAACAGAGATACAATCATTTCAAGTTTGATTTTTTGTAAAAAAATTGTGTGATAGGGCGGGATCTGTCACGCACAGTTCGTATGGGGAAAAAAAAATACAAATGATTGTATCTCGCTTATTAATTATCCGATTGGCGATTGGATTACACTGATGGTTTTGGGATTTTTCGCTTTATTTTTCTGTGTTCACAGAAAATTTGGGTTTACAACAGAGACATGTTAAGTTAACACTAAACAAGCTATTTCAAAGAGAACTGTCAAAAATTTTTGTTTCCATTTGTATTTGGCAGTGAAACAAAGACAACTTTTATATATCTCTTCACTATCTAATACATTTTTAATCATTCTGTTTCCCTCTAACAAGTTGAAATTGAGACAATTGTCTAAATCTTGGGCATGACAAAAGGGCGGAAGAAAAATGGCTATGAAAATGAATATCATTGGTTGACAAGGCCATTCTATGATAGATGAACCTCTTTATCAGATGTTTTGCCGTCTCCAAGCAGACCCTGAAATGACGCCCCGAACGTCTGAATGAGAAGTTTCTGGAATCTAATCTTGTATACCGGGGGTTGTAACTTGGATCAAGTCCTCAGTGTTCCCGCGCAGGAATCCAGCTCCGCATTCCGCCATTGTCTATTACTCGGTGTGACAAGCGCCGTCCTTCCGCGGAATGTTGCAGCGTCACCGTCACCACTCCACCGGGCGCGGAAGTTCTGGTACCGCCGCTCCACGGACCATTGTGTAGACCAGCGTTTCCCAATCTGTGGTCCGCGGACCCCTGGGGGTCCGCGAATATATGTATGGGGGTCCGCAGTCACATCTCTGGACCATTTGACAACTTTAAAAAAATATTTGTTTATGGACAGCCAACAGACATACACTTATATTTATTTCTAAAAATAACGTCCACTTTTAGGCTATCTCTTAACTATCTTAAAAGATTAAAACATTTATATAAGTACTTACTAATTATTGTTGCAAAGTACCCATTTTGTGCATAGTTGCTTATGCAAAATACATAATAATCAAAAAATATTTTATTCGTCGTAAATTACCGGTCGTAAATTTTTTTTTTTCGTAACTTTATTCGGTTACTTCGGTAACTTCAGTTAATATTTTTAGTGTTTTGCTTAAAAAAAACATGCAAAAAAAAAGGTATACCATGGTAAGGGTTTGGTTGGAGCTTAATGTCTCTTAGAAATGCTGACCACGCAGAAATCACGTGATTCTCGCCTGTTCACTATTCTTAACTGGGCGAATTGGGCTAGTATAGTAGTATTTGTAGTAGGTACTATTAAAAAAGTAAATGGTCCCAAAATTTATTGCTGTTTTTTTTTACTAAGGGGGTCCCTTGAAAATTGTGCTTTGATTTCCTAGGGGTCCGCGACTGAAAAAAAAGGTTGGGGAAACGCTGGTGTAGACAATTTACAGCCTGCTCCCAAACACCGAATCAGCCGCAGACAGCGATCGTGTGCTATCGTCAACAGGACTCTACAAAAATAAAGCAATCAGGGTTGCTACCGAGGAGTTTGTATGATTGTCAATAGTTATATGATATGGCCCAGGGCCCAAAATAGCAGACTTCTGAGTTTTGAGAAAGGGTGTCTTAGAAGAATATTAGGTATGCGATGGTTTGACTTTGTAAGGAACACAGAAGTGAGGCACGGACGCAGCAACCCTTGGTATCTACTGTCATCCGGCGAAGGCGTTTAGGTGTTCTGATTGTTAAGGCCATAGTGATTGCCTTCAATTACTTTTTGTTGATTAATGTTTCGTAACTAACAACGGTTTTCAGGAAAATAGTTTTATCTCTTTTTTGTCAGATTTAATAGTATTGTATGGAAAGAGACTATGTAATTGTCATGTGGGTGGATATAGTACTACCCACTTGGTTGCTACATTCTTAAAATTTCAATTCTCTCTTGGTTCTTGAAATTTGAGGTTGTGCCGTAGATGTCGAGAACTTGATGTCTGGTAAAAATAGACGAGCATGGTTAATGGTTAAGGCACTGAAGTTAATTATTAAAGTTATTTTTATCATACGATTTCGTAATATTTTTCTATTTTCGTGTGTAGGATATAAAGGGGTTTACCATTTAATGTTTTGTGTTTTAATTTATTGAACTGACTCTCTGAACGTGAGCAGGGGAATTCTAACGTTAAAATCTTGTGTTTTGACAGCTTATCAGCAGTATATCATCATCTATTTAAAACAAATCTTACACTTAATCCGCAAAATTATAACTTTGTCCATTCATTTTTCTTTTTAAAATCTTCTACGCTTCGGTCAAGATATTGTACCCACAAAATATCGATAAAACAGTACTTTACCATAAAGATTCTAGAAAAACACATTTAATTGTTTTTGTATAGCTATAATCCTTTGAGGTTCCGTGTAAACCACCTACTGTAAATCTATTTTTAAAAAAGTGTTTCGCCTCAGTGGTCTCTAGCGCGCACTTTGCGGTTAATTTTTTAAAATAGTATTTTACTATTTCTCTTCACGTGAGATTTAAAAATTAAGATGTTACTACTTCAAACAGGCCGCACATTCACAATGCACCATCTATTTGCGGTCTACTCCCTATGAAGTGCATCCTGCACACAGAAATGCACAATGTACAACCCTGCGTATTTTTACATTGCGTCCATGAGACTAGGTATCTTCAAATATATGTGAGAAAATTTGCAGAGAAATGTTTCAATTTTCAACGAACAATCAAACGCGGTCTTAGCAATGTGTGAAAGTAAGAATGTGGCATGAATACATTTTGCTTTTTACCACTATAAGGTACAATAATAAATAATCAAAATTTAGTTATGGTTGGTTGGTGGCGAAAGAACTACCGAAGTGTGTTTATTGATTAAATGTTAAATAACATTTTGAATGAATACAAATACTTGTAGACAAATACTTTAGGACACTACAAAATTAATATAGCCTTTACTGTCAGTCGTAGCAAATTATTGCTTATCGAAAGAGGCTAAACTGACAGTTCATAATGGAGTTCTGGTACCAACCCTTATAGTAAATATTATGTACTATGTATTTATGTACGGAAGTGAAGCATGGTATTGAAATGCGATTTCTCAGGCAAATATGTAGTAAAACTATGTATGATTGTTGACATTAGAGCAGAATGCAAGGCTAAGGCTAAGCATTATCGACAAAATCAAGAAAGGTGTTTTACGATGGTTCGGCCATGTTGTAGAGCGAAGGAATGATGAATAAATGGCTAAAATAATCTATGATGCGAGTGTGCTTGGGTGTAGAAGTCGAAGAAGGCTGAGAAAGACATGGTGTTATCAAATGCAACAACTACTTGAAAGTGGTCATATAAAACGTCGGATTAATGGGCATGCGTGCATGAAATGTATAAAGTATGAATGAGGAGGAAGCAAGGGAAGTGGTGTGGCATTGTATCCTATCTGCCTACCCCTACGGACGGTTTTGCATTATGCCCCACAATTGCTGTATTGTTCTCTTTTTTTCTTGATTTTGAGTTATGGCGTTTTTCTTCCAAATCCTAGATAGTTTTCTTCTGACGTCACTGTGACGGAAGCCTTTATTGCCGCCATAGCAGAGTATAGGCCCGATCTACACTATGGCGATGGCGGGTTGACCGCACGTAACATCCGCCGACGCATCACAAATTAAGAATGCGCGTTGTGTAGCTGGACCATTATGATAAACGCTTCAGGCTTTATTATTATATTCCAATCATTAAATCCTCTAAATAAGTTCAATCGAGCTGTGATGGCCCTTGCGGCTTACCTCATCCGCTGGGTGATATTCTCACGGCCGCGCCGGGGAAGAGACATTATGGTCGCTGGAGTCGTACCTACTTAAAGTCGTATGCAAATCTTATCGTCATTTCATCAAAACCAACAGTTTGACATCTCAACAGAGAGGAGAAGTTTGGAAGGGAATATGGATATCTAGGCGTTTACAGGGCTTATGACCTGTCATTAGCTGGGTTAAGTGGCCACCCAGACTAGGTGAAATGGGGAATGTTGTAATACATCAAGTGGCCACTTAACCCAGCCAATAACAGGTTCATAAGCCCTGTAAACGCCTAGA
This sequence comes from Micrasema minimum, assembly GCA_022494985.1. Classification (NCBI taxonomy): domain Eukaryota; kingdom Metazoa; phylum Arthropoda; class Insecta; order Trichoptera; family Brachycentridae; genus Micrasema; species Micrasema minimum. The sequence goes on along the minus strand of JAGVSP010002276.1, from coordinate 34,041 downwards.
TATTCATATTCTTTTCCAAACTTCTCGTCTCGTTTGATGGGTTTTGCAAAAAAAATTGACTTTTACTATTTTAATTACAATGAAAGCCCCCACCCTTTCCCTACTGCTTTAAAGACTATCGAGTCCTTTTTTTCCCCAGCCAACTCTACCGATTTTTTCAAAAGCTAAACCGCAATTTTAAGATTCTTTAGTGTGATCAAAATTACAGATCCGATTATGTACGCGAACAAAAATCTTTAACAAAGGACCGAATTATTTTATTTTAAACCTTATCAGGCCAGGAGGCCCAATAAAGAGGGAACAACATCACAAAAGATTGATTAGTGTGTCAAAATACAGGAATGTAAGAACCTCCGTGTCGTGACAGATTATGTGCGGAGGCGCCGGGATTTGTTGACAAATATTTGCTAGTACTTAAAACATCGTTGGTTAACTTATTCAATTTACGTAGTGGCGTCCCTGAGTTCTAAAATTATTATTATTTCCTTCAACACGCCAAAGTTATAGTCGATTTATTTAATGTCAATAGAGATTCAAGTCCTTCTTAATAAAATTACAAGGGAATTCTATGTAACATATTTTTGTAACAATTTTAGGTAATAATTATTTGTCTTTATTTTAATTTTTATTCTATTTATATTATTACGCCGGGATTCTATGAAAAAGAACCTCAGTTTTTTGTATGTTACCTATCCTTTTTTATAAGCTATTCACAGTTATGTTAATTACATAGATCTCTCTCTTTAGTAGCATTCTAGGTACTTGTCAGCAAATGATTCACACAAATTCACACGATATAGATTTCAATTTCGTCATTTGGTTAAACCGCTACATTTAGACGCTGTGGATTTTAACTGAAATCCAACTGTAAAACAAATTGTGGTAAGTTAAAAAAAATAGGGTAGTACATAGGCATGATTTGTTTTTTATTTTATATCTTGACTTTTAACACATTATTAGTGCAACATTTTGGGTCGTGTTCAAATACTTGCACTCAAATCTGGATTTTCTCCCAAGACGGGAGTAGGTATATATTTTTATTTATATCCCTAACAGAGATGAGGTAGAATTTTTTTGTAGTACCTACATAAAGTGGCCACTTAACCCAGCCAATGACAGGTCATAAGCCCTGTAAACGCTCGAATATCCATATTCCTGAATTTGAAAAAATTCTACCTCATCTCTGTAGGGATATAAATAAAAATATATATACCTACGTCCCGTCTTGGGAGAAAATCCAGATTTGTGTGCAAGTATTTGAACACGACCCAAAAAATGTTGTATAAAAACATCTGGTCCAAATATAAGTAAAATGAATTGCAGAGTCATCTGCAGGCGATTACTAGTACTTAATTCAACTCGTCAGAAGGGTCTTAACTACATAAAAAATAAAGTAATCTGCTAATAAAAATACTTAACTTCAATATCAATGCATAGATGGCGCGTTCAACTCGCTGGTGGATGATTCTTGATTCGTAGCATAAAATACAAAATCAAAAATGTTACCTGGTGTGGATATTCGCTAATAAGCGGAATGGGGAATGTTGTAGTACCTACATAAAGTGTCCACTTAACCCAGCCAATGACAGGTCATAAGCCCTGTAAACGCTCGAATATCCATATTCCTGAATTTGAAAAAATTCTACCCCATCTCTGTAGGGATATAAATAAAAACATTATTAGTGATTTAACAGGACCGATAAATAAGATGGTTTTATCATTTTTAACTTAAATTTTAACAGAATGTGTAGAAAGCGTGAATAAAATATTGAACAATCCCAAAACAGTGGAGTTCGTTCGTTCGCTCCCCTAATAAGTATGTAACAACACAAGTCATAAAGTTCTCTACACACCTCACCACATCAGACAATAATTACGACACTGACCGCTTATGATAGCAATTATCTCCCGCCTGTACGGATGCGGTTTGGGCGGCGAATCCTGGCTCCGTCCACCGTCGTGCATCGCCAATTATCGGTTGAACGCTTCGGTGGCGGAACGACTGAGCCGCGAGGTCAAACGATGTGAACCCGGGGAGGAACTCCACCTACATCCAAACACGCTTAGGCTGAAGGCTGAAATAATATGCGCTTCTATTTATCCGCGCCCGATGGTGCATAGGGTACCGCATTGGTACACCAAGCGCGGTGCATCTTGATCATTGCTGATATTAAGTGAAGGCAAGATGATCAGTCTTACGCTCCGGTGTCAGTCCTAGGTATCGTATATGAAATACTGTACGGATGAAAGTAAATTGAATGCAGTTGAAATGCGATCTCTCAGGCGAATGTGTGGTAAAACTATGTATGATAGGTGCACTAATGTTGAAATTAGAGCAGAATGCAAGGCTGAGATAAGCATTATCGACAAAAATTAAGAAAGGTCTTTTACGCTGGTTCGGTCATGTGGAGCGAATGGATGATGAAAGAACGGCTAAAAAAAATATATGATGCGACTGTGCCTGGATGTAGAAGTCGAGGAAGGCCGAGAAAGACATGGCATGATCAAGTAAAACAAGTGCTTGAAAGTGGGCATGTAAGAAGTCGGAATAATCGACGTGCGTGCATGAGAAGATGTATGAATGTGGAGGAAGCAAGGGAAGTACGCCAGGACAGAGTGGTGTGGCGTTCTATCCTCTCTGCCTACCCCTTCGGGGAAATGGCGTGATGGTTAGTTAGTTAGTTAGTACGTGAATTGTCAAAAACCTCAATATTTTATCTTGCCCCGCCGGGAATCGAACCCACGACGCGTGGTAGCCCAACGCGCCAACCACCACACCACGAGGTGGATCTAAATGTAAGCTAGGACCTGCATATTATGTTGACTATCGAATGTCCTAGCTGCTTCGAAAAAGTATTCACTAGAAGGGGCGTTCCCATACAAATTTTCTAAAAATATACGCTCACTAGAGTTAATTTCATCACGCCACTTATTATCAAATTCCACCGTCTAAAGGCTTCAGCACTTAGGCCAATACACCCACACTTTGAAACGTGTGACGTAGATGTCTAGTGATGACGTAAATGCCTAGTGATGACGTAGTGAGTGACGTAGCGGGTCACTGGAAAGGTAGTTTTTTTTTTCAAGTATAAAATGCCATTTCTCCGATATTCTTTTTCGAATCCTAGCTGAGATTGATTTTTATGACTGTAGCTTTCGGCCTTAGTTATTAATATTGTAAGATGTCCATATTTTTGGAGACAAACATCTACTAATTGCGGATTTTCAATCCTGAAACTTATTTTTTATCATAATTGAGAAATCGCTCTTCTCGAATGCTCAGCTCATATTCCCGACATTTTTATACGGCTTTTCTTTGCTTTTTCTGCAGAATTTAATAAATTTATAATATTTTTTTATAATTGGACGAATGAATTAGTAAGAGAACATATGTGGCAAGTGGCCACTGAACCCACTCAAGTCATAAGCCTGTAAACATCTAGACTAGATATATCCATATTACCTTTAATTTTTCGTCTATTTTAAGATATCGATCATTATAATTTGGGTAAATCCTTCATAAGTAAAATATGTACACCGAGTATTTGTCGTTGTCTATTTGGTTTACAAATGAACTGTCAGTGCATTTCCTCCTTTGGATAATGTCAGAATCTAGGCACAATATAAACGAACTGTTGGCTGATGCAATCACATATCACATCACATCAAGTGATCGTAGGAGCGAGAGATGATAGACGACCCATTGTGTGATCAGGTGGTGGTTAGGAATTAAGCTATATACGGTCTGCAATTCCACCGTCCGGGTGGTTTCTGCATTTATCGGAGTAGACGATAAACCGAAGAACTTCATTTGCATTTTACACGTGAGAAACGCTTTTGACGGAACGTTTGCATAGTATTTAATACGAGCAACATTGTATTCGCGGTTAATATTGCTCGCAGTACACGCTGTACTGTACAGCTGCATTGAGTCAATAATGAGCTTTGGAAATCGAAGCCGGTGCTTTCAAATTAACGCTTTTATTAGATGTGGTAAAAACGTTCTACAATTACAATACATTTCTGTGTTCGGTAATCGAAATTGTACTTCGTGAGAAAATTTTTAAGCAATCCAATTCAGTATAACTATTTTATTTCAACTCTCAATTTTTTCTTCTGTTTTTATTTTCTTTTTAGTGCTTTCACACAAACATCATTGTATAAATTACGCAGAGAACATCATAGTCCTTAAATCGAGAGGCGCACAGTTTACACCCGCGCTGTGCAAGCGGGTTTCCTGCAAGGCATCGGACCCTCCCAATTTAAATCTTAGGTAATATTAGTAAGTGTAGCACGGTTTTTTTCACATGTCTTTTTCAAATTAAAAATAGACACACACACACAAAAACAAAATAAAAGATGTTTCGACACGATTAAAGGCAGTTCTTTATAAATGTTATTCTGATCATAAAATAATGAGATGACTCCGCGATTTCCATTAAAATCCTAGATTTTAACGACGCAAACCACTATTTTATACTTATAAGTATTGTACAAAACACAATGAATATTGTTTTATATTGTTTTGTAAATCGTGTACCCGTCGTCCGACCAATGGCGTAGGCTTTAGTCACCTCCTCCTCTGCATTGTAAAACCAACAATAAAATATACAGAAACAACGAGGAAAGCCACTTCGTTAAAAATGTAAAAGTAATTGAATAAGGCTACCGAAGACAGTATACAAACAATGTTGACCATTTCACTAAGTCATTAAGAGTTAATTTAACGATCAGGAATCCAGAAAGCTCGAGGTAATAACTGATTTACGAGGCACTTGAAAACAAAGGTTTTACTTGTACAATTTTGTAATTAATTTGTTGGAGTTGTGTAGCCTGCATTTTTGTTCCGGGGCTTTTGATTTTTGAACAAAGGGTACATCTCGATTCTCGTTGGTTTTGGATTGTGGGATGTGCAGGAACGCGGCGGATAATTAGTCGCTGAGAAGTTTTGTAATTGAAATTCAATGCTCTGATTGGTCAAAAAAACAAAACACTATCGGGAGTGACGGCCTCTGACTGGTGGAAACGACGAGGGCAATCGATTGGCTGCGGTGAGGAATCAAGAATTCCTTAGATTTTTAAGAACATTATTTACAGCCACGACTGTTCAGCAGTAATTCCCATAGCTCTAATTACTTACGCCATTCGTTCATTACACATAAAATCCGTCCGCGGTCGGAGTGTCTAGTGTCTAGTGTCTACTCCGAGAGGTCCAAACCTCGCACAAACAATGCTTCGAATCTGCGTGACGTGGGAACTGCTCATGGATTTGGTCAACTGCAACTAAAAATAATCTTCCGAAGCGGACATTCTGAAATCGCTTCAGTCTTCGTTTATTGACATCGCTATATTTTGTAATATTTTTTCTGTTTCCATTAATATATAATTCCACGGTAAATATATATAGTGTGTACTAAATGGAACTTTAATTATCTATCGTCTTGCGTGGTACGGTACAGCAAAAATAGTGCTTAAAATGTTGGGAAAGTATATGGGGTAATTTTCATGTGAAAGAAATAATTAAATTCCATTCAAAATAAACTGCTAGATTTACTTTTTACGGGAAAACAACATTGACTTGACAAGACTTCCCGCACCCGTAGAATATTGTGTACCAAATTTTAAACGAGCTTGTATGGATTTGTCCTTACTATGTATGATTATTCAAGCTTAGCGTGGTATCAGCAAGATATCGCTGAAAACAACTATACCCTCAAGTACGCAGTACTAAAATCAGTCAAAAATCGCTATAGTTTAGCTACAATGATGTGGTCCCGGTACCACCTTACACAGGTAAGAGGTTTTGCGGTCATGTGACCCACGGCCGTCCCTACATGCAATCGTAGTTCTCGATTTCCTCCCTGGGAATACCAGGACTACGTTTGTGTAGAGAAACGGCCGCAGTCACGTGACCACCATTCCTCTCAAGATTCAGTATCCTCCAGTAGCTCAAGCACAGATAACTATCGACGTAGTTAAAAGCGTGCTATTCACGTGCTAACGCTAACGATTTGAGCGATCCCAATGACATAACGTTTAATACCGCGAGCATTGACGATCTGAGCCGAGCGGAGCCGAACTACGCTATATATCGCGGCCTTATGTCAAACGTCAAATCATCGCGCTTGTCGGATTTTTATTATTATTTCGACTGCTTTTCTCAATATTGGCTTGCCGAAAACCGGCTAAATTATAATAAAGATTGAATGAAGATTTGTGCGAATAAGATATATCTCGGGAAATGGCTCGCGACTAGTATGCGCTCGTTTAATAATCCCGATCGATAACTTTTAACGCGTGTTCCATTGTGATCGCGAAAACGTTAAACATCCATGGGTAAGAAATCGTTATCACGTCGCTTACTACCGAGTCGGTACTGATCTGTGATCGAGCAACTGGACTCTCGGCATTAAAATCACGTAAATTACGTCCCCGGCCGACATTGGCAAGACCGCTACTGTGAAAATTTTAATGGTCCTTTGGTCCTTGTATAATGTATAATGCTCTCTTTTTATTTTCCCCACAGAGCTATAAGCTCCAGCCTACTTGCTAATTCTAATTATATACTGAGCGCTATATTATGAGTTCGCTCTTCTTGCGCGCTCCCTCCTAACCGCAAAGTTTGTGATTTGGGTCGCCGGGTGTACCTGAGTAAGTTACCGGGGTAGCGATTGCAAATCAGATTCTACAAACTTATCTTACACGGTCGATAAAAACGTTTTCTTTTTGTAAAGAAACATTTCAGTTCTTACTGCTACTACTACACCTCATCCGCAACCAATAGTATTAAGCCCACTTTATATGGCGCAGTTTACTACACAGTTTCCTGTGCAGTCTGAAAACGGTCCCGTATAAAGCTAAAACTGCATGAAAAACTGTGTGCTAGTGTCAGATTTAAGCTGACATGACAGTCAATGTTTTTTATGTAAACGTTTAAATAGACATTGGTTTATTGTATGCTTTTAAATACGTAAAAAAACAATAACATATTTACATTATTAGCTAAATATACAATTTCCTGAGAGCAAACATACGATAATAACATACAATCGCGTTTCAAAAATACACATATTTAGCGTGTCTTTTGACAGAAGTTTGACAGACTGCACAGTTTTCTGAACAAGAAACTGTGTAGTTTTCTGAACAAGAAACTGTCTCATATAAAGTGGGCATTAGGGCACTAGAAAGGAACTTATAAACTTGGAAAAATGCTTGTCGATGGCTAATAATAATTAAGTAGTAAATATTTCATGTAGAGTGAGTGACCTTGAGGTAATTTTCCACAAAATCATTGTATTTATTGTTCAATTTCCCACGTAGAAAAATTATTTATTTATCGACCATGTAAGGTAACTTTGATGCCCGTTTGTAACAGCAGGAAAACTCGCTACTTTGTTGGGAACCTGAAACTTTTTTAGACAAGTTACAGCTGAAATTATAATGTTCGTTCTTATTATAGGATTTTAGAAAATAATTCTAAATTTTGCATTTTTATGTAAATTATTGTTTTTTACACTTACCATCCATAGCGGTGTTTGGGTTAAAGACGTACCTACCTTCATAGATACCTTGATTTAAAAAGTAAATTTATTACATACGCGATGGCAAATTTTGATATTTTTTAGTCTTTATAATGGTGAGAATTATTCATTTTAACAGAACCAAAATAACTGCATAAATATTCCACCAAAAAAAATATGTTCATAATACATATTAATTTATTAGTAATCCTGTTAAAAATGCTAGAGGTTTTTTTTACTTAAAATACAAATAAATAAGATTAATAATTATTCTTAGCCGAACGATTTTTAGTGATGAGTCATTCAACTACAATTATCTTATATTTATAATGGCTATGAATATTATGAAATTCGTTTCAATTTATTAATAAATAATGTAATTCTTTTCAACCTTTTAACGGAATTACTAATAAATTAATAGGATTCCTAATTATAATGCAAAATTTATTACATTTATATAGGTACATAAAATTTTTCCCCCGAGTCGTTTTTTAACTCTTATGTAAACCGTAAAGCACAAAATTTAAATTCCATTTCTGGCAATAAGCATTATCTAAGAATGTACATAGAACCGATATTCTTAGCATTCAATATAATATCAGCCATAATAGGTTTTAGCGCGCCATTAAAATAATTTGAAATTTGATTGTACGCTTAATAAGCATTACAAGAAAAGCTTAAATTTAACCCTTTAATGCGTTTTCTTTAGATAATTTGCGTGTTTTAATGCGGTAATAATAATATGGCATGATCATTTTCTTTAACGACGTTATTCTAAAAGATATTGGATAATATTATACGACCGTTTTACACAGACAATGGAATATCCACAAGATGTCAGAACGCCTAATACTGACTCGTATTTATAATTCACAGATGAGCATTGAATCCGGTGCTTACAAGAATTTAAGTGGGTTTAGAAATGATGGATTTATTTGCTCGTTGCATTCTCCGCGGAATGTAAAACCTGGTGCGTATTTTATTAGCGGCCATCTCGGTGTTTTTATTATTTGGGGCATGGCGGGTCAATGGCGCGCTCACTCTCCACATATGCCGAGTGTCGTAAAACAATATCGCACCTATGTAATAGCGAAGAGCGCCATAACTTTCGCCGGGCAGATCCACGCGGGGCGTAATGGGTGGACTCTGACGTCACGAACCGCGGGCGCGGGAAGGAGCACCATCATAACAATACCGTGCAGAAATAGAGAAAAATTCAAAAATGTTCCATTCGTAAACATTGCCATAGAGAAATATTTTAGTGCCTAGCACACCATAAATTGTTCTTAATCATAGAGTATTTCCCATTTAACAATAAAATCGGGAATTTTTTTCAAGCACATCACTAAAAATAATGTGATATAAACACTAAGTGTAAATAACCGTTTGAACCGGGTTGTGGTCTAGTGGTAGATTCGAGGATTCCGGATTAGAATCTCTAGGCTCGAATCCTACTCCAGCACAACCTGTTTCCTGCTTTCTGGCACTGCTATTTCCGACTATTTGAAAGCAGCCCGAAATTGAAATATTTGAGTATATCATAAGAGCTCAATTATTTCTTTTTATTTAAAAAAAAATAAAAAAACCTATCTATTATAATCATTCTTTAATTTGTAATGAGGGTTTCAGTAAAAAAAAACATCTGGACGAAAATATTTTTCATTAATTTGTTAGAGCATAAAATAAATTAAGAGACAACGACTGAGTAAAAATTATATATTTTTAACCATCACTTTAATACGTTCAGTGTTGTTAGGTTGGTTGGAAGATATTTCTTAAAAGCACTTACCCGAATCGTACGCTTATGTAATTATTGTTGTGAAGATATACGTGTTTTATTATTTATTGAATCGGCGTTAACGTTGTGGAATAACATATTGAATTATATAAATAAAACACTTAGATTTTAACACGATATGTTTCGTGTGTTTTATTTATATAATTCTATACGTGTTTTCTTTTAACCATACCTATTGGGCTAACAAGTTAAGTATACTTATGTAGATATAACTAACGATCTAACCATCACGTCATTTCCTAGAAGGGATAGGCAGAGAGGATAGAACGCCACACCACTCTGTCCTGGCGTACTTCCCTTGATTCCTCCACTTTCATACATCTTCTCATGCACGCACGTCGATTATTCCGTCTTTTCACATGACCACTTTCAAGTATTTATTAGATATGAGGTGCTTTTTATTGTTTTTGACAAAATGCCCTGTTTTGTGGGTGGCACGTTGAAAATTTCCTCCATTTTACGTCCAACATGCAATAATAATTGACGCCTTTCTTGCTTATATTACATATTTATATATCAGCCGCATCTCTCGGTAAGTACCTATCGACAATTTATTATTTTTATAGTCTTCGGCAGTTCTTTCTTTATATTTGAATTTCGAACATCGCGCCATCGCGGTCCGAATGTTCGCCGTTCGCGCCATCCGAATTTGAATTGTTCAGAACTCGCGGAGTCGCGGATAAAATCTCCCGAACGGATACTTCGGCGCGGCTTTGATTTGTTGCCTCGCGCGAACAATTGTTTTTATGTATTCCATATTTTAATGGGGTGCTTATCTCATTTCTGTTTTATGTTTATTGTTTTTGAGGCACAATAGGCTACTCTTGTTTTTGTTTTATTTATCGGGCTTAAAAATAAATTGAATAAGCGACTCCTTCTATGGAATACACAATCCACATAATATGCTCACAAAATGTCAAATTTTATCTTGTAGTGCGAATGCGAATAACTGATTTATTTCTGCTTGCGTTCACCAAGGATGTTCAAAAAACTGTTTTATAAGAGGATACGGCGCAGCGTAAGCATATGGTACGTACCTACTTGTGACAGCTTTTACTAGAAGGTGGTAGTAGATCACTAACCAATCAGAAAACTCTCTTTTAAATATTGTTACAACGGTTGCTATAAGCACAAAGCCCAATACCTACCTTTTCTAGTTTTTGTGTAGGAAATTTTCTTAGGGCTACTACAGTTCTATCTTTTTCGTGTGTAGGTACTTAATTTTCTATAGGTACCTATAATATGGCTATAATCGTCCGGTTGCATAATAACTGGCTTTAACTGACTTTGTTGTTAATTTGATTTATTACTCACTAAAATTATGATACGCTATGTGTCTGCTTTAAAATACGTACAAATGAATGAACCTGTATTAGCTAAGGTGCCTACTTAACCTCTACCCTTCTTTTATCAATTTAGGAGTAAACGCTAGAAATTATCCGTTTTTTGGCTTTTATCACAATATTTTAGAACAGCGATACTCATTAATTCATTTTTTATTTTATATATTATAATTATTTCCCTTCTTCTTCTTCCGGTATAAAGATACCAATATCTTGTATTCTTTTTTTTTTAAACTTATATTGTTTGCATTATCTGTTATTTTTCCATTTTCACATTACTTTATTTTTCTCTTTTGCCACGTGCATACTGTTTGACTTTCGCAGTATACCCACAAACAGGCTATGCCTTGGTGGGATTTTTGATAATTTTTTTAAAATGTATAATATGTGTTTTTATTGTATTTCTTTGTAAACAAAAATTTTTCTTTGGAAAACAAAATTATGTTGGTAGTAGTATGACGCAATCTAACGTATTTCCATTGAAGTAGAAAGAAAGAGACAGACAGACTCGAAGTAAAGCGCCCTCTGTCTCTCTTCGTACGGCGTGACGTCAGACACGATCAGATGTTCGTTTTGCCTTTTCAGGCGGAATTAAAAATGTCAATGTTCAACTTCGTGTATCTCGCTTATTTATTAACCAATATAAAAAATATTTGCACCTATCTTCTTGTGCTTTTTAATTTTAATTTATTAGGCTGTAAAAAAATCTTGATAAAAGCCTATTGGGGTATGCCAGCTATTGGTGTTGTTACCTTTTTGCTCATTAAAAAATCTTATAATATTAATTTAATAAAATTAATATGAATTTATATAATAATATTGCTTCACAAGTCATCAAAAATATTGAAAGCCCACTTTATATGGGACAGAAAACTGTACAGTTTCTTGTGCAGTTTGCAAACTGTCCCGTATAAAACGAAAACTGAATGGAATATTGAATGGCCGACACGACGTTTGGCTGACCTGACAGTTAATGTTTTTTTATGTAAACGTTTAAGTAGATATTGGTATATTGTATGCTTTTAAAAACATAAAAATCAAATAACATATTTACATTATTAGCTATGTATACAATTTCCTGTGCGCAATCATACGATAATAACTTACGATCGCGCTTAAAACAATACACAGGTATTTAGCGTGTCTTTTAAACAGTTTGTCCGTATAGTTTTCTGAACAAGAAACTTCGCAGTTTTGAACTGAACAGAAAACTGTAGTTTCTGCTGCCTGCCATTGCCATCACCTTAACATAATGTATGTTTTGTTCCAGTTGGCTCGGGCGCGGCTCCATGTTCGTCCTGTCAGCCGACCAGCTCTCCCAGCTGCTGCGCGCCGCGGGGTACGGCAGGCGGAGGGCCCTGGGCACCATGCTGGACCTGGGGGCCGGGGACGGGGAGGTCACGCGCCGGTGGGGGCCCCTCTTCTCGCAGCTCTACGCCACGGAGATGAGCCGCTCGATGAGGAAGCTTCTAGAAGCCAAGGACTTTAAGTATGGAACGATTTTGATGTTTGTTGTGTAGGACACTAGATGGCGCTGGGTGTACATCACTTGACATAACTAAAATGCTGCCAGATCACACGGATTTGTACATTTTGACATGATTTTTGGGATTTTTATACGGATTTAAGTGCTACGTAATTTTGTTTAAACCACTTCCCGGTTTGCGTTTAATATTTACGGAATTCAGAAAAAGATTATTATACCTACGGATTTCATTATAAGAGTACTGGACCAAGTCCTAATTTGTCAAATACCACGTTACAGCTCACACCGACCGCCACTTTCTGTCTTTAGTGTGTGGGATGAAGAAGTCCACAAAGTCAGATAAAGACATGGCATGATCAAGTACAAGTACTTGAAAGTGAACGTGTGAAGTCGGGTTAATTGACGTGCGTGTATGAGAAGATGTATGAATGTAGGGGAAGCAAAGGAAGAATGCCAGGAAAGAGTGGTGTGGCCGTGGTGTGATGATTTTTGACGTGATAACGTCTAATAAATCGATGAACGGCGGCTGCACACACGAAAAAGCATGACTCATTGTCACGTTCCGCCTGAGCCGAATGTGCAAGCGAGAGCGCGGAACAAGCGATAGAGAGGCACGACCGGCCTAAGCGTCCGGTTTGTGACGCATCTATCTCTCTTCCACTCCAACGGCCAATGCGTCCGAGTAGAAGGGAGACAGCAGCAGCACACAAGCTACAAAGTGAAAGTTAAATTAACGAGTGCAAAAAAATGGTAATTTATGGAAAAATTTTAATTTTCAATTAACTCCTGCTTTGTATTATACAAAATAATGATAATTCAGTAATTATAATTCAATTCAATTCATAAAAGTATGCTATTTTTCATCAATGTTTTCTTATGACGTTATCACGTAAAATTATCGTCCGTAAACCGACTTTACAGACAACCAAAAGTTTTTAGTTAATTATCTTATATGAATCTAAGTAGCTCCGTACAAAAAGGAGGTAAGGAGTGAGGAAAGGAACTAGAAATATCATTTTATATTTTTGTGTTCTAGATGAAACTGAACACACACCCAAGGAACTACTGCCAATCAGTGGCAACACGTTTGAGAAGCAAGCTGAGTCCTTTATAGATTATTGTAAATACCGCATCGGTCTTCAAGTCCTGCAGTGGTCCCGAGTTCCATATCTCTGCGAGGGAGACTTCAACCAGTCTTACTACTGGCTCAACGATGCCATCTTCATCATGAAAAAGGAAGCTAACAGAAGTAGTAACACGATATAAGTCATTAGATAACTTGTTATTTGTAACAAAATTTTCTCATTCGCTCAAGTTTACATACCTGAAAACTGACAACATTATGTAATAATGGCAAAAAAATATTTAGGTAAATATCTTTAGTACAAAAATATACATACTACATACTAGATTTTTTTATAAAATATTTTTTGTTTCATTTCATAGATACCTATATTCCTATTTCCATTTTCCACCATTACATGTGCAGGAAACACAACACATCAGTCCGATCCGTGCGCAGATCTGTAAAGACAACAGCGCCCATTCCACATACAGATAGATTTGATTATTATGTATCAGAAAAGGCATTCCGAACTGTCTGGTTTCCCACTGTCTGATATAGATCAACTTATAGATAAAGGCGGCAATTATGTGAAGTGGCTGAGAACTCTGAGAGGCTCCCTTTTCCCTGTGGCATTTTTAAAAAGTTCAACACTAAAAAGTGTGTCCAGAGGCGACACGGTCACACACTGAAGTTGACAGGTGTTTCAAAATCATTTGTAATGTTAGTTACGCACACAGGAAAAGGGTTGGATTGCTGATATTTTGATATTACATTTATAATATTAACAGAATAATCATCCCAATATTGTGTCACTTATCATGTGATCCCTTAATGTCACTTCAATTTAAGTGTTTTTAAAACGATATTCCAGATTTATTTATACAAAGCATGACTTAAAACTGTTTTTTAGAGAAATTGTTAAATCGATTATTGAAAAAGGGCATTATGATTTTTTCTAGCTTTGGTACTCATCTTAAGATAATTTATTTATGTTTTTACAGTCCAATGTTCTGAGTATGTTGGAATAAATAAAAGAGTTTGTTTGTATTCAAGGATTCATTTATTGCACATAAAAGCAGTTCTTACAATAGACAAAAATGTATATAGGCGCATATCACTTTGTGATGTATCATAAAAAATATTTCTTTTAATAATCTATCGGTGGCCGATAGCAGCGTGTGACGATCATTGCACTTAATTACACAACCTTCCTCCCCACTCTCATTATCCCACTAACTATAATCACAAAACACATTCCTTATTCATATAACTACTGTAAAAGCTTGTAGTTCCAGATGTCTAAACTCATTCATTGCACACCGAGATCAATTTGCAGTCTATGCTTTTCTGGTGTTATTCTCGTCAACACTTATCTACTTACATTACATAATATTCCATTCTCATATTATGAAAAATATACGCAAAGTGTTATGCTGAAAGTTCTTATACCTAATATCTACCAGAGAAGAATATATTCGTCTCTACAACATCCTCCACTCGGGTGGACTACCAAGATGGCGCCGGGAACCGGCCAGCCTTGAGCTTCTATCCTAAACATCCAGTGTAAATTCTTATCATTGATTGTTCATTATTGATATATTATTATGAAAAACAACGACTAACTCCGTACCAAGGATATTACGTAATCGGCGAGTGTTTCAACTAGCTACCTTCCTCCCGACAATTCACTAAACAATAGCATGCAAAGTTATATAAAACAAATTCACCCAAACACCTATTGGTTCTCTCCACGATTTAGCAAAACAAAGGATCTTACATTTAGACTCTAAAGCTTACAGACAGAGTAAAAAGAGTAAAGCTATCTAACAAACAGTCTTGGAATAACTTTAGAGGCTACATTATGCTCAAGCGACACTTCAGTGGCCGCACCTAGTCCCGAGCCAGGAGCCAGGGAAAGCGCGTGCTGCTAACATTGGTGTTTCAACTTAATTTTACATTATCAGTCACCCTAAATTCTAAACAATTTAATACTGGGATCTCGCCAACGAGGGAAACCTTTCATAATACGTCCACTAAGGAAAGGAAAGGATAAAGCTGAATGCATTTACAGAAATGTACCTTCAAAGGTAAAATGCAAATATTTTCTACAGGAGTTCCCAGATAATCCACATACTACCTACTTAAATAATAATATGTAACCTTCATTAGTGAAACTCGCATCATTATTTCAGATCACTTTTCCATATCCTCCTTACAGATTGTATTATATTATTATCCATCTGTACTGACTGTCTCATTAATCAAAACAATAAATAATCATTCTATATCTACACTTTACCATAAACAAACTTTTATGGAGTGAATAAATGGAACAGATCATTAATCTTATAAATATATTGCATATTTTTCAGTATAAGTGCACAAAATAAGTGAGAATAACAATAATGGATGATGTATGAATAATGTGATATGAAAAGTAACAGCCTCTTTTATAATGATTCAGGGCAGACATTTTACTTTCACCTTAACTTAGAATAGCTCTGTACTTGATAGTATGTATTGATTATATGATTCTAATTTATAATTATTATGATAATAGTACAATATTTCCAAGATAAAAGCTATGTCATGATAGAGAGAATATTTATTTTTGGTACTAATTAACATTATGTAGTAAAAACCTTTTTGAGATAAGAGCGGGATTATGCTATAAGATTTTTATACCTGTTATTCCAGGGATCTTTCTCATTTATTTTAGCAACAATAGACTGTCTTTCTGTACTTACAGAGAAAATAATAACCTGTATATCAATAGTACGATATGAGATAATCATCGTCATAAATATGTGTGACGATTACATTTTATATGTAAAAAAGTTTATATAACTCATAGTAAATTGAGATGGAAATTTATATATATTTATATATAAAGTATATACAAAATCTCATGACACTTGGTGTCTGTAAAATAAATATGTATTGCATTAAATAATGCATGTTTGTATAAAATGTATGAAATAATCTGAAGTGCTAAGCACTTTAGTACGATACTAAAATATTGCGATGAAATCAAAATTCATTCTTCATTATTCCCATAATAGTGTATAAAATTAAAAAGGTATAAACATTATTATATTCAAATATAAATCTAGATTAGTTTGTGATGTTTTCGGCATTAAAATATTATTATTCCTATAGTTTTAATATGTAAATGTTTACAAACTTTTTATAGCTGCTTTGATAAAACTCAAAAATACAATATCTGAATACATAGAATTATGTACACTTAAATAAATATGATGAAATTGAATGGAAAAGGAGTTGAATTGTGGCTGGCACAATAAAGGAGTGGAATTGTGGCTGGTACATAATATTGTCCACTGTAATACATAATATGGCTAGCACATGTACAACGCACAAACACTAGAAGACTACTCACGCGACGCGATAATAACAAAACTCCAATCACACGATGAAAACCTTCACGCAAACATTTACACTAATGACAACAAATTAATACATTCAAAATATGGATCATTCAAATGTTCGCCTCAAAATTTCATTTTGATTTGTTTCAATATATTTTCACAATATCACAGTTGTTAATCATTTTACCTGGACGATATACCGTTTAATTTATATAATTACTTCTAACGGAAGAATTCGAGAATATTCACCTTAGTACGTCCCGAGTGACAAAATTAACCAATTTCGAAAATTACTTATTGGCCCGAGGTTCTCCATACATCAATACATGTGGTGTGGTACGAGTACAATACGTCACATTCCAAACTACGCTCCACATATTTGGGAGCAACTTGTGGCAATCCTAAGTATTATTGTGAGAGTTCTATATACTACAACTAAAGCTAGGAACAGAATGATGCCCTCTATTCGCCTAGAGGACACGCGCCACATACATAATATCTATATGTGGTGTGAAACACCACACCTATGATTAGAGAGAAAGCATTTTTACATCTTCTTTAGATATTTATTTTGTTTTGACAGAGAACTTACAGCTATTACACTAAAAAAGACTGAAGAATATGAGGTTTATTTTACCAATAAAATTTAAAATCAACATGAGTACCTAGATAAGTAAAGTTATTTCAAATAAGCAGCAAGTAATGTGCTTAACATAAACAATCAAGTTCACTAATAAGTCTTACACTATGACTTGTTTTTTTTTCTTGTTGACTTCCGATCGTATCAT
The DNA here is from genome assembly GCA_022494985.1 of Micrasema minimum. Classification (NCBI taxonomy): domain Eukaryota; kingdom Metazoa; phylum Arthropoda; class Insecta; order Trichoptera; family Brachycentridae; genus Micrasema; species Micrasema minimum. The sequence goes on along the minus strand of JAGVSP010002276.1, from coordinate 16,651 downwards.
CGTCCATCATCTGGGCATCGGTCATCAATATATCTACACGTAGATATAAGTCGATAGGTCAACACAATGTCGATACAAAATTTTTCTAAATAAATTCGAATATAAATGCTTGTATTGATTCCATGTCAACTTGATTTAACTTATATCTATATGTAGGTACATTTACCCTTTCATTGCCAGCCATATTTTCTATAGGAGACACTTGTAGGATAGACAATGTCATCTAGTGGTTGTCAAATAACGAGATTACAGATCTCGGAAGATTTTTAGTGGATTGTAATTCGGTAAACATGTAAACACATCCTCAAGATATGTCGCTACAAGTTAAAACTATTCTAAAGCCAATAACTTTTAAGGCTCTCTGTTTTTTATTTGTCAAAAAGTAAGCGCTAGATATCTCACTCATGGCTCATATCTCGCTATTATCAATGGGATGCCAAATCAATAAATATAGTAGAATAGAGACTGAATGATTACTTTTCTGAAGCTGTTCGCTCTGCTTGCCGTAAGGTTTGCACATGGCAGGGCGGACACAGGGGCGCATGCGGTGCAGGTTCCGCGCCAGCTCCGCGAAGGCCCTCACCACGCGCTCCTGGCCCCCTCCGCCGGCCGCCGCCCCCGCCCCGGCCAGGGACGCAGCTCCGCCAGACAGCCCTTCCAGCGTCTCCAGATTGGCTCTGCAAGTTCCTTTACTTTGTAATACAATGTTGCAGTAAGTCCTAATTTGTCAAAAATGAACTGACAAAACCACGTTACAGCTCAGATATTAGTGTTTTAAAAAATCTACTTTCAATGGAACGGAACCGATATAAAATCACATTTTTGCAATTCCCAAATGTTGAGTTAGTGCAGTTTAGTATTCATGGTGCGATGTGTTGACAATGGCATGTCATGGCAAGCAGTAGAGATTTCAGATTAAGAATGCTAGTGATCTATCATCTACTACTGCTACTTTCAATATTTCATTGCAGATACCTACCCCAATACTGGGAAACCTATGCTTTCATTGATTTTACTCCAAAATACATTACAAGAATAAAAAGCTTTATCCTAAAATTTAAATACATAAAAATCTACTTGATTATAATGTGTAACACTGAATATTACTAATCTTTCAATAGCATTTTTGGTTAGTTAAAAACGCAATCAAAGAATATAGAACCAAGAGAAGCGGCATTAGGCTACTGCCCATTGCGAAAAGGGCTCTTGTTTTTGTTGTTCATACAAATAATAAAAAATTGACGGCTGACTTTAATTTTTCATTTTGTTATTTATTTACACCCCCATTCCGACTTTTTTCACTACAGGTTTTATGCGGTGGCTCAATATCGCGCTATCGGGTGCTTTTTTCCCACCAAAAACATTTTTTTATGCAAAATATTCGCTAAAACATCACACTAATTTTTCTCCATACTAAATTTTCGCGTTCCGACGATTGTACAAAGCCTACTTTTGAATAAAAAGTACCTAGCTGATTTTGAAGTTGCCCATTTTCATACAACTCATTAAACAAAGTTGAAAACGTTATCTAACAAAAATTTAAAAAAAGAATTATTAAAATAATGAGTAAATAAAATTTAATTGAAAGAAATTTTATTCAAACAAAGTACGAGAATAATTATCATTGCTATTCATGATTTATTGCTTTATAATACGCTCTACATTTTATACGGAATTTATTATTTTTTTGTTCAAAAGAGAGAAACACTCTTTTTTCTTGTTAAACGTTTTTTTAACAGTGTAATACAGAAAATCCATCCAAATATTTTCGTAGGGAAACAGTATTGTTATAAATAAAATAAGGTGACTTGTACCCTTACCTCAGGAAGTCATTGAGCTTATGATCCGAGGCATCGTAGTGTGCTATAGGGTTGGTGGTGAGACCACTGGAAGCCTTGACTTTAGTCTGTTGGCTCAGACTCTCCATCTGTTGCTGTATCGCCCGTTGTTTTTCCAAATTTGCTAACCCGTATTTTTCCAAGTTTTGCTGTGCTATTGCTCTGTAAAAGGTTGTTAAACATTTTGAGTGTGTCCAAATACTTGTAGACAAAAACAGGATTCCACGCATTACGCGAAATGTCATTAGTGAAATGAGTCGTAGAGTTGCAAAACCCGCTCTGGACGAATTTAAAAAAAAAAGAGTTTGAAATATCATATTGTGAAGTTTTTAAAAATCTATCTGATAAATCTACACTGAGTAATAAATCCCGCTCCATTGCTTTGAAATAAGTATTTGGGTAAGTCACAAAACCCGCTCCGAATCCTGCGTGAGTTGCAAAATCTTTTCTACACGTTTTAAAACCTTTTAAAACGTTTTCTACAAAATCTGCGTATTTTTAAAAAAACATTATATTTTAAATAATATATATAAAAAAAGTTGGGCATAAATGTGGATAAAATTATTTTTTTTGTGTGTGAAATTGTGTAAAAATTTGTGGCATAAATGTGGATAAAATTATTTTTTTTGCGTTACTCAAAAGTGGTAAAGCCCTCCAGAGCGGGATTTGCAACTCTACGACTCAAATGGCGCAACGCTTCATATGTGAAAACTCTCTGGTCATCCATTTAGAAAATTGCTATGCATTTTAGCAGAAACCTTTAAGATTGTAAGTGAAATTCTTATTTTTATTTATTTACAAAAAATATTACGAAATGGAGATGGTCACCTTTGGGCATTATAAAATACATTCTATTGCGAAGAAGTACTTATCTAGATAAAAATAATGCTTTTATTGGATAGCTACTATTAGTCTAAATCATTTATTTATGTACCGCCTTTATGTATGTTACCTGTTTTGCTGCTGTATGATGGCCTCCCGTATGTGCTGCTGTCCCTTGTCCCTCGCCCGCTGCTCCCTCTCGCGCTCCCTCTCGCGCTCCCTCTCGCGCTCGCGCTCCCGCTCCCGCTCCAGCAGCGCGGCGGCCGCGTGCACCGAGTGCGCGGGCAGGGGGGGCAGCGCGGGGGCGGCCGCCGCGCCCCCGCCCGCCTTGCCCCGCTTCCAAGCTTCCCAGGTCCATCCCGCTGGCCGCTGGAGGGAAAAAAGATCAATTACTTTCATTTTATATTAGAGTTTTTTATTTATTATTATATTTATTTAGTACTATATAATTTTACATAGACTAATATTATTACATTACACTTAATTTATTTTTTTCCTAACTATTCTTATCTACACTAATATTTGTCACACATATATTTTTTACACTTAGCCCTAAATAACTTTAAATTTTGTTCATTTATTTCTTCTGGCATCTCCTCATACATTTTAATGCCCTTGTACATGAGACAATTCTGTGACATGGTTTTTTTTTTCTTTTCTAATCTTATATTTTTTGAACCTCTTGTTGCATACATATTTATGAAAAAAGGTCATTGTTTTGCAAATATCTTGGAATTATCCCTTTTAACAATTTTGTTAATTTCATTAGCAACATTACGATATTCAAGTATTTGGACACTCTCAAAATGTTGATTTATTTTTGATTGGAACACTTTGGTATCCATGGAAAGCTTTGGTGATGGATTGAAGATGAAATGTAACAAATAAGGTAGAAGAGAAAATGTAACAAATAAGGTAGATGAGGCAGTAACAGAAGCCCATATTGTGAAATTTGCAAACTTTTAAAACCACCCCTGATAAAATGTGAGCACATATCCCCATGTTTAACTACCTAGCATATAAGCTGAACTCAATTGCTTCCGATATTGACTAATTCCATGTCAGTGAAGCTACATTTTTTCAATAGATTTTTCTGATTTTGGAGAGGTTTGGCATCCTCGTTGACATGGAATCGCTCACTATTGCTTGAAGTCCTATTGTAAGTGTTAAGTGTTACTATAAAATATCACGTTGACATGGAATCGCTCACTATTGCTTGAAGTCCTATTGTAGTGTTAAGTGTTACTATAAATATCACAAAATTTTACATATGAGGCATATAGAAACAAAGCGGAAGTGTCGCAGTCGAAAATGAGTTAAATATGCAGTTTTTGTTTGGAAAGTTATGTATTTTCATCCATAGAATATATATGTTGGTCAAAAAAACCGCATTAATCCATTTTAATTTTAGATTTAAAGTTTTTGTTGTTGAAACAAAAACCAAAAAAAAACGGCAGTGTCCAATACAAAAACGGCCAGAATGGCAACAACAAACAAACGAGTTTTCGTGATTGCCAACAATAGAAGAAAGTGGACACTTCCGCCTTTGTTTCTATATGCTATATGTAAATCGTATTTTTAAAAATTTATTTCAATAAATTGATATTACTAAAATATTTACCCTAAGCTGCGAGGTGTGGTAACTGGAAGTGCTTGCGGTAGTGGCGTCCCTCGCAGTTAATCTCTCTACAGCCTGACTATCCGCTAATGATGGACCACCAGCTTCTCGTGAACAAGTAAGAACCCTGTACGTACTACGTGATATTTCTACCTTAAACACTACACCATGTATAGAAGATAGATACTTTTAAGTCATAAGATTCAGCTACATAACATTTCTATAAAATGATACAAATATAATCAGAATATTGGCCATAATTTAGTAGATTCTTGATCATTTAAACATTAAGAGCACAATAAAAGAATATTATGATCCGCTTTCGGAAATCACAATGGTTTTTGCTGTTAAAAAAAACTCCCAAAAAACATTTCAATTGTGACAAGACACTTGCTAAAACTAATTTTTATGACAATTACACAGCAAGTCTCAATGTTCAACAGCAAAAAATAAATAGTTTCTGTTGTTAGAAGACATAACCGTATTGGATGTACATTGACCAGAAAGAAACTGCATAAATATGATAACTAGAAATCGTCCATGTTTTTTCCATAACATTTCAAATTATATTATAATATTGAGATGTTAGGAGACGAACATAAATATGTTATCATTTTCAACAGTATAAAAAACTACCCTATATTGCTTTTTTTTTTCTCTTTTTCTATGACTTAGTATTACATTCGATCTCCTCAAAGGTTAACAAACAAAATAATTTTAGTAATTTGATTTCTAAGACCAGTCCCAGTGATATATGGGCAAACCATTTTGTTTCTGAATAATTAAATTATTATTTTTAATTATAGAGAGAATAAATTGACTTCTGCATGGGCAAATTCCATGTCCACAAATATTGACTTTACTTGTTCCAAGATTTTCAAAATTAGATTTTTTATTACAAATTACTTCTAAAAAAATAATTGTTACAATTTAGCACAAGAGTACTATTCTTTATTTATATATAATTTATGTATTTCGCTGTATTTAAAGTGTATTTCTGTAGAAGCATGTGCATGTGGCATAAATAAATAAATAAACAAAACACTTAGTTGAAATGTTACAACGGTTTATCGTACCCGGTATGTAGGTGGGGTGCTGTGAGAGGTGCTGCTGGATGGACTTCTGTGTGAGTTCCAGCTGGCTCTTGTAATATCGACACGCGGGGTTGGGACAGTTCTGCACGACCTCCATGATAAACTCCTTCTCCATACCAAAGTGGTCTCGCCCTAACGTGTATGAGTCCACTACCTGGAATATTGAAAATATACATTTTAAATAAATAAATAATACTTTCCCTTGTATATTCATTTTGGTACAAAACACTTACTCCAAATTTGACTTTACTTTTAACATATCAATGTTTTTCCAATCATTGTGCAGGGCAAATAACGAAGTGCATACATTTATCTAAAACCATTTGAGTTGCTCTTAAGTTCTGACCTTGATCCAACGATACTATTTTATTTATAACTAGGACATTCTTTTATGGACCCTGTATTTGTCACATTTATAAACTCCTATGGTATTTAGAATCATAAATCGATTAGCCAATTCAGAATGCGATAAAGTATAAAAATAAAACTTAAACTAAACGAACCTCCATGCTATTTCTGAAGGGGTAGGCAGAGAGAATAGAACACCACCCCACTGTATCCTAGCATACTTTTTTTGCTCCTGCATTCATAATTCTTCTCATGTACGCACATTGATTATTTTTCACTTTTCACAAGTCCACTTTAGAGTACTTGTAATAATCGATCATGCCATGTATTCCTCGACCTTTTTCGACTTCTACTCCCAGGCACACTTACAACATAACTTTTTTTAGCCGTTTTTTCATCATTCATTCGCTCCACATGACCGAACCATCGTAAAAGCCCTTCCTTAATTTGTTTGATAAATTTGAGATAATTTTTTGCATGAAAAATACAAAATTTCTTCCGCAATAATAACATCTGTTGTTTCTTAATTTAAATCAAAGAAAAATATCACTTACCCGCTCTTACCGTTCCTTCGATACCAAGATGAATACTCATGTAGCCCATTCATATGTTTGAGCATCACGCATTAGCAAAATGTTCGTACGGGAGAATTATTTTACCATTTTCTCTTTATATCAATCTTCCTTGAGTGTCGAGAGCCACACGTGATGCCATCAACCTATAAAAATCATTTCATATTACATGATATAATCATAACGCATTTGGCTACCGTGCATGAGGTTCAGGTTCAATTCCCGTACGGGGTCAACATAAAATATTTATTTACATGTGATGTTCATATTAATATTTCATGTGTGATTACCTTGGACTGGTTCTGAAGCGTATGACTGATCATCTTACCTTGATCAAGAAATACTGCACTTGGTACACCGATGCAGTGCCTATGCACCATTGGGTGCGGAATCCTAATAAATGTTTTTTAAACTAAGCAGTTTGATAATCATATCTGCCAATATCATCAGAACTTGTACATGGTAAAATGGCGTGACGCTTCACGTGTGAATTCTTGTCTACAAGTATTTGGACACACTCAAAATGTTGACTTATAAATTAATGTGAACTTACTGTAGATACGCCGCACTCGGCAGCATAGATGAATCCTTCAGCTCTGTGAAGCACTGCAGCAGTTCCAACGCTAGGGCTCCACCCCTTGTTTCTGCAGGTACAGCTGGAGCAGCATGTACAGCTTCTCCGTCACGTAGCCCTCCGCCCCCGGGGGCGCGCCCCCGCCCGCGCCCCAGCGGCCCCCGCCGCTCCCGACCCACCCGCTGCCCCGCACCGCCCCACCGCCCCCCCTTGGATAACACACTTTTCATTGTTTTCGCTAAATCCATCTTGTAAACGTCAAGGTATGTACGCTTTTGGGAATCCTGAAACAAATGTAGAGAAATATACAAAAGCGTTCATAAGAAAACGATTTTTTATCACATTGTGGAAAAATTATCATAGTATTTTGATTTATCTAATTGAAGATCGTGTTCATCACAGCAAGCACTTTTCAAACCATTTTTAGAGCAGTAAATGTGCATAATGTTCCCCAATATATTTTATCAGCACAAAACATGGCATAAATTTGAAAAATATCTTTATGGACTTAAAACCAAAAAATGTTTCATTATTCTATTACTTTCCTTAAATCCGCACCTAATGATGCGTACGGCACTGCATTGGTACACCAAGAGCAGTGCACCTTGATCATTTATTCATTAATTCATTCAAAATTGAAAAAAATATGTTTTTGTTAAAAATGTGTTTTTACCACAAGGATAAAATATTTAAGCTGTTCTCCTGTAAGGTTTTTATTTGTGTATTAGTTACTTTGAGGAATGTATGAATAAATATGTAAAATAAATATAACAATAAAGACAAGAACAAAAACAACTAATCCTCAGTTATAAACAAGTATTTTTTATTAGACTTTATTTGTGTTTTTCTCAAGGTTGACTGGAAAAAAAATTGCCAGAGCATAAGTTCAATACCTTTTCATCCTAAATAATTGTTCATGTTTGTGTGAACTATGTTTAATGCACATTTTTATTTAAACTAGAGTATTATTGTTGTTATGTTCATTTTTATCAAATACCAGAAGCAAAAAAGTTAAATGAAAAGTTAGTGATAAAATTTTGTTTGAGCATAGTAGACATTTGGTATTTGTCCTGTAATTTGAGTTTATAAAATAATGTATTTATGCTAACCTGGACGAATATTGATTCTGATTTAGGTATTGCACTCAAACGAGTTAAATAATATTAAATTTGAAACCTAGCGAACATGGCTGATACAACGATTAATAGTATTGTCTCAAGTTTTGAAAGAGTAAGGTTAACTGTTTGAGTCAAATCGTTCTTATAGATACGTTTAAAATTGTAAACAATGGGATAAAACTACAACATTAGTTGCAGGAAAATAAGTACGACCTTTGAAATAACATAAATATAGCAAAATTTATCATTTAACCATAACGTATCGGAAGCATCCATAATTAATTACATTTAATTGCCCTGTCTTGAATAAAGGTATATAATCTAAGTAGGCGTCACCCACAGTCTAACATAAACAATGTAAGAAAATCGAAAAGATATTGGTAAGATTTATTATGGAACGAGTTAAAGAATTAATAATACAGTGCAAAAAAGATATATTATAAGTATCGGTTAAAAGATAGTAAATATTGTGCAAAGCGGCTAAGGCATACCAGACTGGTCATAGAGAGGTTCTCGGGGAAAATGTGTATTCCTAGGCGGTATCCGAACACATTATAATATTTAGATTTTACAATAAATAACGATGCCAATTGTATTCTTCCGAATCATTTGAAGAAAATTGAAGTCACGCCCAAAGTAAACGAACAAAGTAAAATTCTATCTAAAAAAAACTGCAAAAAACAGCTGATTGCATGTAAGGCTTTTTCCGTGTTGATTACCATAGACAACTTAAAAATCATCTCGACGCCATGACGCTTTCTCGCTTTTTTTTCAAAAAACTGTTAGTGAAAAATATTTTTTAGTACTTAACTACTAATGGGGGTTTTAGTTTTTTAAGGTTCTATTAAAATAAACTTTATCTCAAAACTTTTTGTTATAAATAAAAACTCGTTTTAGTTTTTCGCACAGATTGAAATGTATTATATTACATGAAAATATTATGCATTCCATACTATCATTTAAGTTAAATTGGAATTTTTAAGTGATTTGTTTTACTATATATTTATAAAGTACATTACAACGAAAAATATTATTTTTTAATCCATGATTCCCACGGAAGTTTTTGCAATAAAACTAATTTAGGACAATATATTTATACAAATCATGCATAATTTTTTTTTAATAAACGTAGACACTGACATCGATTAAGGACGTTGGTTTTTTTTTTAGTTTAGTTTTTCATGATTTGATTCTAGAAATTTGCTCTAACTAAGGGACAAATATTACTATATTTTTCGAAATTATTGTGTTTGAGAATTGAAATTATGAGTTTAGATCTCCAAATTTTATTAATTTTTATCTTCGAATAAGAAGTTTTTTCAACATCAAAGCCAAATTTGGCTTCAGCATATAATTAACCACTATACTGTTTCCGCAAAGGGGTTTGCAGGGAAAATAGAAAGCCATATCACTTTATCTAGGTACACTTTCATTTAGTTTCGTAAATTATACGAAGTCAATAATATTTATGAACAACAGTTATGATAGAAGATTTATTTTATTTATTTTGAGTCTCGAAATGTGTTTAAAACTTTTATTTTCCATTCTTTGATGCTACTAAGGTGGTGTGATTTTACTTTTATCGTCTTAACACGCCACTTGCCCATCATTTTAATAACGACTTCTAATTCCTGAAAAAGTATTGTTAGCAGGATAAAAAAGTTGAATAAATTGGAAACAAAATACATAATATCGATTTAGAACATGTAGTACTTACTTGACCTTATGGTACATCCCTAATATTACTTTTTTTATGTTGGCCATTCCTAAATTTTTCTATGACTTGGAACGTCAATTTTTGACAAGTTAAATTTGTGTTATGGAAATTTGCCATGTGCGTTTTGGTTTTGAGTTATAAAAAAAAAACTGTGTTAACTTATAAAAAATTTCTAAATAACGCATTGAACCGCTCGTTTCTTATCAAAATGGAAGATGGTATGGAAATTGTCGTAGGCACTTATGAGGAGTTCCTCTTAGGATACAAGTTGGATAAAATGGTAATTTTGACATAAAATTAAATCATGCCGCTGTATATTTGATGAATTTTAACGGAAAGTCACTATGATGGGAACTGTTCATGAATAAATGTATTTATAAAACTTAAATGTTTGTGTTTATGTATAGTTTTTACTGAACATCCTTTTGAGCACGCAAATTTTATGCTACAAAAATGTCTGTTTACAGAGTTCTGAAATGAAGCTTGTCCAAAGTTTTGCGACTCACGCCCACACTGGTTCTGTGAGAAGTGTCGCAGCCTCCGGACCTTTTCTGGCCTCCGGGGGGGCCGACGACAAGATCGTGATCCACGACATGAAGAGTCGCACGGAGAACAGAGTACTGATGCACCACAATGGAACCGTCAACTGTGTCGCCTTCGCTGACTCTGGGAGCCACATCCTCAGTGGAGGAGCGGACGGGGCATTAACAGTCACCAGAACTGGTAATTGGCAGATAGAAAAACATTGGCCTAAAGCTCATCAAGGTACACTTTTATTTTACTTTTTATTCTAGTTATCTTTTATCTCCCCTGAAATTCCTCGCTGTGTATGAGTAGCTTCGTATATGTAGAGATCTGTTGCTTTCTCCAACTTCACAGGAGTTTGAAGGTAGCATAAGACAAGGGGATACTTCACAAAGCGAGATCGAGCTGTGAAAATTCCACAAAAGTTTTTACTCTCTGGATTATAGAGGTACAGCATAGAAATGGGCAAAGCTGTGATTGGTTGGATGTAAAAATCTTAACCTACTGTATAAATTTCGCTTTTCAATAGCTATTTGATTTTAAATTATTTAATTAAACCCAACCTATCTTAACCTACTGTATAAATTTCGTAACTGTATAATTATAAAGGATATTATTGCTTTTAAATAGCTATTTGATTTAAATTATTTTATTAAACCCAACCTATCTTAACCTACTGTATAAATTTCATAACCTATTATTCTATGGTTTTACTAATAGACTAGTCCTCATAAAAATGACCTTGCTTTGTGAAGTATCCCCTTCAATTTATTATTATTGATATATCAATAGACACAGAATTTTTACCCCTATGGGGAAATGGCGTGATGGTTAGTTAGTTAGCTAATAATGTAAATATAACCAATAATTTAAATATGTTGTAAATACTATGTTTCCAAGAAATGTATAAACCTGAGAAAATATTTTATTAAAATAATAAATCATTTTAGTAAAAGAATAAATTATTTTAGTAAAAGAATAAATTATTTTAGTAAAAGAATAAATTAATTATGAACGATGTATAATTAACGAATATTAAGCATAATATCTTTTTTTAAAAACGTATAGCGCATAATGGCTAGCCACTAAACCATGGGGTTTCCTGATCATTTTAATTTTATTTACTGTTTAACATCCAAACATAAACATCAATTTCTAATATACGTATGTTATAATTTTTATTTTAGGCTCTCCTGTGACATACATTTCCGTTCACCCTAGCAGTAAACTTGCCCTAAGTATTGGAGAGGATCGTACCCTGAGGACGTGGAATTTAGTCAAAGGTCGCAAAGCTTATGTCATAAATTTGAATAGTAAAGGCACAGCACACCCCCTATCTGTTGCGTGGAGCCCTGAAGGACAGAGTTTCTCCCTCACTGGATATAATGAAATCAGCGTATGGAGTATTTCCAACGCTGCTGTTAAACATATCCTTAAATGCCCGACTAAATCTATATGTATGGTGTGGATATCTGAAGTCATTACTGCTGCAGGCCTAGAAAATGGAGAAATCATGTTATTCAATCTAGAATCTGGAAAGACTACCACACATCCAGCTCATACTCAGAGAGTCAAAGCAATCACTTACGATAATGGATACATATTTTCCGCTTCAAGTTCGGGACACATTACAATTTGGAAATTAAAAATGAAAAAGTTAGCTTTGGTAGAAAAATGTTCAGTTTCTACTGGTTGCCGAATCACAGATATAACTCTCATTAAACCGTTCCAAGGCCTTATTAAGAAAGAAGAGGATTTATCAGTTGAAGAAACTAATAGCGCTGAAAATGGAACTAAACTGAAAAAAAATCATAAAAGAAAATATTTTGGAGAAATAGCTGTTGAAGTAGAAAAAGAAGATTTAAACAAGAATAGCTTTACGTCGTACGTCTCTGTGAGTACTGACCATGAGGTCAGCAACTCATCTCCTACTAAAGCCAGTAAAAAGAAGAAGAAAAATAAGAAGAATAAAGTTTAGATTTTAAACTTATTTTAATATCAATTTTTTTTATTTTGTTTAAAATAAACTGATTTTTATTATTTCATTTGATTTTTATTTCAATTTCAAAACACAATAGAAAGAGGGTTGGAACGTTGGAAGCCATCGCTGGCTAATTGAGTAGGGGCCCTAATATTTGGTAAAAAAATTGCCATACACAAGAAATGCTGTTCAGTTAAAATAAATTAAACTAGAATTTTCAAATCACTCGTCATTCCTCATAATTAGGTCTATCATATTTTTCCACCGAAAATACTTACATTTGATTTTTCCTAACAAAAAATTCCATACAAACATGTGAAAAGGGGCTATTTTTATTGGTAAGTTTTAGCGAATAAAAATACAGACATTGTGATAATTTGCTAAAAAACCCTTGAAAATACGGACTCTCCATATTAAATTTGGATGGTTTGGTAAGCCTGCCTGTATATTTTTTATTACAAATCATAGGCGTCAGGTAGAAATCATTATTTTCGGTTTAACAATATTCTGACTTGAATCTCAATTTGTAGAAAAAGTAATGAAGTTTGCCAATTTAAACTGATTTCATCCACTTATTTAGTAATGTAAATGTATTAATAAAACAATTTGAATGTAAGATTTGACCAAGCACAATAATGTGTGACGTTGTTCCCCTCTGTAATTGGGCCTCCTGGCCTGTTGAGGTGGCTAAAAATAAAAAATAAAATTATGCAAATACTTCGGCTATCTCAAAACAGTGTTCCCGGAGTTAAGTGATTTCTGACTGTGTCAATAATACCTAGTGTCTCCAAAAAAATTACTTTATAATTTTTTTTATTTTATTTGAAATATACATATTTTATAGACGATATATAAATGTATTTATTGTTCCCGCAAAGCCGGGGCTTGTCTGCGGCTTACATAACATATTAATACTTTTTACATGCTCACTGATTATAGAGTATGGAAAATCAAGATGGTCAAAGTTTTCACATTTCAGTTTGGTAGCTGGATGTATAATAAATCCATATAAATATTTATTTTGTTGGTCAACATGACAAAATATTTTCCATAAAGTTGGCTCCCTGTTCAGTCGTTGACCGAAGTGCTGTCTCGTTCGCAGCATAGTTTTCATCTCGCTCATTCGATACGAGATTGCGCGAGTTGGGGCGTTCTGCCGGCGCTTCGTGCCCCTCCCACCCCTGGGCGACTGTTTATCGTGTTAATTCACCGGTACGTCAGTTCTGCGACTCGATCTTTTCTCCTTTCTTTTTTTCACTAGAAATCGACTTTCCGGAGTACTCGTCCGATCGCGAGAATGCATTTGCGGTGATTGTTTCTGTTTTATTCAGTGATTACCTCTCGTATGTCAATAACGAAACGTTTTCGCGATAATTCTAGTGAAACGCACGCAGGATTTCATTCCGTGGTTATTGATATTATGAATACGGATGTGTAAAATGTCTCGCGGTAAATAGGCTTTCGTGTTGTGTTGTGTTTGTGCCCGAAAATTTCGGCTACCATAATCAATTTTTTGTGTGCAATCGCTGTTTAGAAGGGCATCTAAAGAAGGATAAACGACGAATATATCCAAAATTAATACTAGGGATGGTGTGTTGTCTTGGCGGGGTATAAAGGTATGTATAAAATGTCAATATACTTACTATACCTACTCACATTTCGTAGTTTACTTGTAAAAATACAAATTATGTCTGGATTCTTAATTATTCTCCTTGAACTGCAATAACCACAATAAAAACAATTTTACTTAAACCTGTATTCATTTGCGAATGGATTTTTGTTAATCCTTGAACTTTTTTTGACATTATTTGTATTCATTTTCATAATAATATTATTTTATAAATAAAATGATTGTAATATGCACTCGTATATTAGATACATTACAATATACAATCTCAATGTTTTATTTTTGTAAAAAGATTGAGTTCTTATAATACACTACAACTAGTCAGAAATAATTGTTAAATTATTTTATTTTAGGATAAGTTTTATAATTTATTATAGCAAATAATATTTTCCGTTATCATATACGCAGTGTAAATAATTAATGTTGTACCACATCACACAGACCTCACATTGGAGGTAAACAAATAGAAATAATATTATTTATTATCTTCACAAACACACATCATCTGGATAAATAAATTAATGTGCTGTACCTACGCTGTACTTGCTTATTACTTACCCAAGTGAACTCACATAACGCTCACTAATTAAGTGAACATGCCAAAAAGGTTTACTATTACTTCATCATACTAAAAAAACTTATTTTATCTAATACTTATACATAGCAACACTTCCTAATTTAGAAAAGGATCTGTATTTTCAAATGTGTACCCATTTTTTTCCTGATTTGGTTACGTTTATCGCATCAACCTATTAAGCCTATTTGATTTGATAAAAGTCCAGATTTATTTGACTAAAGTCCAGATCTATCAAGCCTGTGTTCTTAGCGGACTCCTTTACAGTGCAGAAACCTGGCCAATTTACAGCCACCAAGAGAAAAAGATAAACGCCTTTCATTCGCGATGTCTACGGCGTATCCTTGGCGTGACATGAAAGGACAAAGTCAATAATGCAGACGTATTAGACTGGCTCGGCCATTTGAGTCGTATGGAGGATGGCCGAATACCAAAAGATATTTGTATGGTGAATTTTGCGATGCCAAAAGATCCCATGGAGGTCAGCGATTGCGCTTTAAGGAGGTCTGTAAACGCGATAGGAAGACATTTCGCATAGACGCTGATAATTGGGAAAATCACGCCAGGGACAGGGTGGCATTGGAGGAAGGAGATAAGGCAAGGCAGAGCGGCACATGACAATCTCTGGCTGGAGAGTTTGAGACATAGAAGACAGCGAGCGAAGCAGCTACCAACTGGATCCCCCTTCCACAACCTGGAGGTGTGAGAGATGTGGTCGACTTTGCAGGGTCTCGTATAGGACTTCACAGTCACCAGAGAAGCTGCTTTTCTCGGCTGCCTTCCTGATGAGTGCCGCATCTTCATCGTCTTCCGAAGACGGACGATTGCCATAGAGATTTGATTTGATGATGAGGCACTTGATCGGAAAATTCAAATGCACTAGTTAACTTATCATAATAAATACCAACGTTAAAAAACTCTAGACAGGTGCAACACGCCATCTAGTTGAGGTTATCCCAAATATTAGGTCCTTACATATGAAATTGGCGTTTTGTATGGGAGGAACCTAAAGTTTATTTTTTAAAATATACTTAATATATTTATTTAATCAAAGTATGTACCATTGCTATCTATGCACTTTTGCCATCTCATAGGTAGTTCATCGATCCCTTTACTAAAAAAAACATTCGGACGGGAATCAATAAAATCTTTGAAGTCGGTTTGGACTGCCCCATCGGAGTTGAATTTTTTCCCTTGCAAGAAGTTATCCAAATTTCGAAAAAAATGGTAATCGGTTGGGGCAAGGTCCGGAGAGTACGGTGGATGTCTTAGACATTCCAATTGAAGCTCTTCTAATTTGGTAGCTGAGTAATGCAACGCAGCAGTTAACGCGCGTTTGTTGATTTGCTTCACTCAATTCGTGAGGTACCCCCACCTTTCAAGCTTTTTCACCTTCCCAATTTGCTTCAAGTGGATTAAAACAGTTTTATCACTAACACCGCAGCCTGCAGCTAACTCGGACGTGGTTTGCGATGGATCCGCTTCCACAATAGCCTTCAATTCTTCATTATCAACTTTAGTCTCCGGCCGTCCACGGGGCTTGTTCTGCAGGTCGAAATTTCCAGAACGAAAACGTTGGAACCAAAAACGCACTGTGTTTTTCTTTTGCGGCACCGTCGCCATACACATCATTAATCCTTCGAGCCGTTTCTGCAGCACTGGTGCCACGGTGGAACTCGTACTCGTAAATAACGCGATATTTCAAGTTTTCCATTTTGTAAACTGAGTGACGCAAAGAAAAAAAACAATTGTGGAAAAAACAAATGAATTCTAATTTTCGAAACACAAATACTTGAGTAAATAGCTGTATAAATTTGAATTGGGAATTCCTAACCAAAGAGAAGATATTTGAGATCAAAGTTGCCAGTACGGCAAAACGCCAATTTCATATGTAAGGACATAATATTTAAAAAATAGATAATAGACATACTTACTGATGGAAATGGGTTGTGGTCTAGTGGTAGATTCGAGGACTCTGGATCAGAATCTCTAGGCCCGAATCCCACTCCTGCACAACTTGTTTCCCCGTTTTCTGGCACAGTTATTTCCAACTATTAGAAAGCAGCCCCAAAATTGAAATATTTGAGTATATCATAAGAACTGAAATGTTTCTTGAATACAAAAAAATCTTTTTACTTAATTAATAAAATGATTTATCGAAATGATTTATCGAAATGATTTTTTCGTTAACCATGCGACATTTTGTTGTTGCGTTTTGTCAAAGTGTTCTAAAAAATCATAGA
>JAGVSP010002275.1:0-121638 GCA_022494985.1 Micrasema minimum | reverse complement strand
GGGCACTGCGTTGGTACCTTGATCAATAGTTTATAGGGCACTGCGTTGGTATCGTGATCATTTGTTACACGATAGCAAGATTCAGCGACAGACCGAGGTATCACATAATATATATGCAATATTTTCATGTGAAAAATGGCATTTAAATAAATTATTAATATTGGCTCCTTCGGGGATCCAACCCGCAACCCCACACGCGGTAGTCCAACGCGCTATCCACTTCACCACTAGGCGGTGTATTTGTACATACATAAAATATTATGAACTTAAAATAAATAAACCGAAGTAAATTTTTTTTTACCATTTAAATATGATCTTAATGGGCATGTTTGCACCAAAAACTAATTTTATTAATTCCGACGGACTCCACAAATTAATTAGTTAATCATTATGCACATTTTAAAAAGGATCATAAATATATTTAAGCTTGGTTACAAAAAGGCTTATCTGGTACACCCCAGGGCACAATCTTAAACCCCTTCTTGTTCGTCCCTCAAGTTCCTAATATTGTACCAATCCATAATGTTATAAATATTAAGCTTAGTTCTAGTTTTTTTCCTGTACTTATCGAACACTTAATCTACAGTCGTGTCTTTGATACGTGTATCAGTAATAATTATTATTCGACTCACCTTTTTTTCAGTTACATAATAATTTGAATACTTATCATGTATTTATTTTGCTTTGGTACCTGTCCTCTACGACACAAAAATCGAACAAATGCCATAAAAGTTTATTACTGGCAATATATTTACCTTTTTAATGTGCCTTGACATATGTTTGCCCTTCGATTTTTTATTCGTGTTTTTTCTGTCTATTTGAGTTTTTACTGATAATGTTATCTCAAAACTTAATGACTTCGAAAGTTATCTGAAAGAAGATAAATGCGTCGCGTCCTATTTTTATTAAATATAAATATATATACAAATAATGTCATTAAATTAAATAAACTGGTGTGATTTAGTTGCGTAAGAATTTGTTACGAATATTGTATTGATTTAACTAGTATTTAGATGAAAATTCAGGTGTTTCGCAACGCTTTGGTAAGCCCTATTTTCTTTTATTTTTCTCATATGAAATATCGTCATATTTGATGTTTTGATGTAAATGCAGTGCTCTGTGGACTTGCTAGAGCGGATAAGAGGTAAGTCGCTAACTGTATTTCAGAGTTTCATTTGAATATCGACTGACAAAAGGGCGCAACTTTAATATTTTTAGGAATAAACTTAGTCAAAAATTTTTGATGAATTTAGCAACACGCTGTATTTCAAAAAATGCTACATGCTTTAATAAATGTGATGTTAATATATTATTTATATTGAGATGTTTTTTACGTGGGAACATGTCCTGTGTTTAGTTTGATACTGTCACAATAACCACTTAGTGATTTTTCACACGATATTTCCATGCTCATAACGGAAACATAAAGTCTTTTAATTTATTACCTACCATCCGTTATGAAGGTACAAGTTTCTTCGTGTACTCTTTGTTTTTTCCTTAATACACTGATTTTCTAATCGGTTCTAGTTTGACAAGAACGTATTTAGGTACCTATAGTGAAATTAAAATGTTTTAATAACGACTTTGTCGATTTTTTGTTTTTCCGCCTTGTCAAGGCATTACTTTCTGCTTTTTTATTTGACTTCAAGTATTCTCATTTCACTCTAATCAGCAAGCGTAAAATTGTAGATAAGCGAAACGCGTAACTTTGACACTATTAAAAATTAATATGTATTTTATACAGATGCACGATATTGAAATTGATACACACGAGGTTATTGTAAAGCTTTTGGCAAAATTGCTAAATAGATCAATCTTTAACGAGACTTTTGAAAATATGTCATTTTTCAAAGTAAATGCTAGGTACTTAAATTCATTGGTAAACAGGAAAAGTCAAAATCCGATTAACGGAAGCAGAGAAAAACTAAAAAGATTCCTCCAACTTATTGTTTATGGGTTGTTTATTACTTCGTTAGAATCCCACCTTTTTCTTCATTTTGTGCCGCTAACCTTGGAACAACATTTAGATTAGTTGTACAATTTATTTATTACTGTTTACGATAATGTCTGGCTGTCTGAATGTAAAATGATGGATATATTTTTTGGCCATTCTGAACGTTTGGACAGCCATGCCGTCCTCTATAAAATATGATTCTACTGATAATAACACTAGTCTACTATATTATACAGGACCTCCTTGGATAACACGCTTGCTCCACGTGGCCGACGCGTGCGCCTGTCACAATGTCACGCGAATAACGAAAACAAAACATGGACTTGAGATACCTGCTCTGTATTTGGTCTGGAAATTCCGCGAATTCCTACGAACAATCCCACCTGTGACTTTTGATCTAAATTTACATTTGCAAATATGAATTCATATTTTAGATTAGACTGAAATTACACTGCGGGGGAAAAGTACCTGTGTAAAATTAACCCATACATGCGTATGAATATGTTTTTATTTGTTAATATGTTTTGATTTGTATTTTATGTATTTGATATTGTATGAGAAATAAATAAATAAAAATGTTTCAGACTGTGTAAGTTTATAACTTTTATACACGTAACGCGTGTTTTACGCTTTATTTTGATACACTTAACTAACTAACTAACCATCACGCCATTTCCCAGTAGTGGTAGGCAGAGAGGATAGAACGCCATACCACTCTGTCCTGACATACCCCTTTGCTTCCTCTACATTCATACATCTTCTCATGCACATACGCCGATTATTCCGACTTTTCACATGTCCACTTTTAAGTACTTGTCGTACTTGGTCATGCCATGTCTTTCTCGGCCTTCCTCGGCTTCTACATCCAGGCACACTTGCATTTAAACTTCTTTTAGCCGTTCTTTCATCACTCATTCGCTCCACATGACCAAACCATCGTAAAGCCCTTTCTTAATTTTGTCGATAATACTTATCTCAGCCTTGCACTCTGCTCTAATTTAGACATTTGTACACCTATCATACATAGTCTTACCACGCATAGATCGCATTTCAGCAGCATTTAGTCTACTTTCATCCTTATTTTTCCAACACCACGCCATCTATGTAAATACTTCCTACCTTTAGGTACTGTACTTAGATTTTATGTACTCACTACTCACGTATATTTGATGTAATCCTATTGTGCCTACACATATGTAACAGGGCGGCCAATAGCTAGCTTTTAGCTTATTTTGCAGTCCAGGACCATTCTGTGTACACATTGATTAAATAAATTGACGGGTTAATTAAAACCTTGTACAAAAGACAGATTCGCTTATCCTTCGCGAAATTTGCGACTGCGAGATACCACTACCACTACCACTGGCTGTAACTGATATTTTCTCGCTTATCTATTGTTTTTCTACCCGAATAGTGTTTAGTTTGACATTGGCGAATTCGAAGGCGACCTTGTCGGGTTTATGGCAACACCGTTATCGCAATAAAGCTGATTGTATCGTGAGCGAGTGGCGAGTGCACTTATCATCATTTTACGTTGATTTCGTTTCTCATTCTGAACCATTTTACGTGATAACGCATTGAAATGCATATAAATAAACCTATAACTTATTCAAGTAGGTATCTTCCACGCATCGATATCTAAAGAAAAACAATTTTTTATATCATTTTTTCACTGTCAACTGTCAATACCCAGCTTGTAGCTTATTTGGCTGTCCTGGAACGTAAATATTGTTATATCCGCTCCCTATGTGGAGCATATGGATTCCACAAACTGTCCCCAGGCCAAGCGAACGTATAATATGAACATTACATTCAATAAATATAATGAATAAACCATTATTGAAGTATTCCCGAGCCTGTTAGTATGAGGTGACCTATCAGTAGTATTGGCGACTAAGAGATTAATAACTAATGACCATATCGAAACCTCATACTGCCACGACGTGATTCCTTTTTTCAAACACAAGACACTTTTATTTGTTATTTTAATATTAGGTTTATATGTCTTATGTTAAAATCAAAAAATGATTTTTTTGGTTCTACGTGATTTTACTATCAAGTTAGTGACAATTGTTTCGCCTTGTAAGGGCATTATCAAACTGAGTTTGAAAAATATCGTTTTTTGATTTTAACATAAGATATCATGGAGTTCTACAAAATAAATGCCATATCAATCAATCAAGGTTTATATGTATTGAGCCCACTGAGAATCGAACTTGCAACCTCGTGCATGCGTGATAGCAGGTACCCGCTATACCTCCATGCGGAAACTTTGAAGTAGAACAAAAATATCTTCAGTCTTCAGCGACCTCCTGTCTCTTGACAGCCCAGTAACAATGCGCATGTGTTAATAGCACCACCAGCGCACGTTGACAGTTGTTAATGTGTTGACAGCCGACATGTCACACGTCAGAGTCAGCTGGTCGCCAGCCGCGGACGGTGGCGGGTGGCGGTGATCGGCGATCCCTAACCCCAGATATATTATGCATGCAAAATACAACATTGTAGATTTGGTTTTCTAAATGTCGGTCTAGGTTTAAATCGTTTTCCACTTAACACTTTCTGACTATTTAAAGCTATCCCCGAATTCAATATACTTAAATTAATCGAAAAGTTGTCGTCATGAAAGTAAGAGCCCCCGCAGACTAGATACTTTCTATCGGGCGATAGATTATGGGTTGCTAGCGCGCACACTGAATCAATGGGACTGATAAATTTACGTGTCCCCAACAGAAACACCAGGCTACAATCATTGTTTAATGTTATCAAATTAAACTCAAACCATCAAAGGTATTCTCTAGTCAACCGGCTTCATATGATGGGTAACGAGTACTGCACAAGACTAGATTTTTTCAACATGTCTTTGTCTTGTTTTAGGGGTGCTTTGCTTGCTTGCTTGTCGGATCATACACATATAATCTAATGTACTTTATAATACTTACTAATTTATTAAGTATTTTTTATTTTTAATCCAATTTTTTTGACTTATTAAATTTTTACAAAATTATTCATTTTTCATATTAAATTAATAATGCATATTTAGCATCTTCATGTAGTTGTCGCATCATCAATATTGTTATTATAATAATAATAATTATTATTATTATTATTATTGTTATGCATATTGTAGTCCTAATATTGTTGTGTTGTTTTGTTTACTATTTTACTTATTATTGCCGCGTAGTAATTTTCACAGCTAGGTAGTATTTTATCACTAAAACGAATCTTTTCATCATTTGTCCATTTGTGCCATTATGTCATTGTATTAAAAAACGATGTTTTTTAACTTACCTCTATGCCATTACATCCCATAATTTGCGGACAATTTTACTTACTGCTTTTTCCCTAAACACTATCACAATATTACGAGTGCTAAATATCTTTTGTAGTATATGTAATGAGGAAAATTTGTCCGTAAATATTATTTTACTAAACTAATAATAAAATCGAAGCCGGTACATTGGGTCACCATTAGTGTTACAAGTTTCAGGCCACGAGGCATGAATTTCCAGGTACTTAAAAAATGGTCAAGGACGTTATATAAATAGGTGAACTAGTCGTTGGTATTTTCAATAGCCTGTGCTTGTAAACTGCAGATACCTCTCTGTAGTCAATATTATTCTAGGTACTGTAACATTATATTCATGAGTTTATGTACCGTCAATCAGGGTGTATTGAAACGGCAGCGGCTGCGGCTGGGCGAATAAAAACAGCGGCAACAAATAATTGTAGCAAAAGCACTTATTTATTCATTTGACGATTCTCTGATCAAAGGTGGCGATTTATATTTTGGTATTTTTAGTAACGGCATAATATAAAATGCGGAAAACAAGTTTTTTTTTTTAAATGTATTATTTTATCTACTAGCCACATTCACACTAAGCTATTTTTGTGTTTTAAAAAATGTACTACCTTACTTTAATGTTTTTTGGGAGTTTCGAAAAAAATCAACATGTAATTGGACACTTTTTTTTATTTTTTTATTATTATTTTTTTATAAATTTTATTTTATAAAACATACATGTATTATATTCCCAGGAGTTATAAAAACTCATTTTGGGACCGGTATTATATACATTATTAAAATAGACCTATAATAATCCTCAGTTATATCAAACATTTACCTTTTTTTATAAGAGGTATCATTTCTCTATGAAATTGTCAACAGATAGATTGCAATGAAGTAATTACTGAAGATCACTTTCTTTTTTGTGCATTTTCGAACTGTGTCCTTGGTAAAATGCGTTTATTCTAATTGAAGTATGCTTAGTCTTAACAGAATAACAATCACTCGACATATTTCGTGAGAAATCTTATTCATCTTTCTATTAACGCCTTAAAAACATTAGAAAAATGTAACACTATAACACTATAACGATCATTTCCATTTGCATCATTCACGTTTCTATTCACTCACAATTTAAGGCAAATTGACAACAAAAATACATACATTAAAATATACGTGGTGCGCATACACACTACACATACACCCCGTTTTATGGTACCCAGTACTCCCTATACTAATAATTCTAAATAATTCTTGGTATTATTTTCACAAGTATTTATGTGCGTGTGTTTATTAATTAGAAATACATTAACACACGAATTGTTTACTGTTTATTTTGCGGTTTGTAACTGTTATTTGATTGACAAACAATTATTCCAAATCAATACGTTTGTTTATTCATTTACCCAAACCGCAATACGTAATAATAAGACCTCAATAAATGTTTACATTTAAAGAAACATAAAACAACATGAATTGTATTTTAGCTAACAATTCTAACACATATTTTATACCACAAAATGTCTTCAAAATTAGAGCAATTTTATTAATATTTTAGGGTTAGATCAGGTTAGATGGATCTCCAAAATGTGAGAACTAATTTTCTTAACATTTTATGTACCAGTCCAGACTAATAGAATAATTTATCTAAAATTCATTAATAATACCTTAATAACGCAAATTCTTAAACAATGGATTAACTATTACGGTAAGAAATATTATTGGATGGCGTAATAAACCGAAATCCCCCCAAAACAAAGCACTAAAAGACTACTTTTTAAATATTTTTATTAATAATGATAATGGCTAATTTTTCTATATTGTTCCTTTTGTGATTATTGTATTTTTAGATTTAGCATTGGTAACTCTGTAATCTGAAGTTTTGTAATATTAAGTCTTTCTTTTTCTAATATCTGTCCCAGAATGAGTTTTGTAACTCAATTGGGAGTGCAAAGTATTTTGTACAAATTAAATTAATAAATAAATAAATAAATAAATAATACAGCATTGTGATTTTTACTAAATTTGTCAGTCAGCAACCCATCATACTTACCACTATTCTACTCATTCATAAATTATTTATATTTTTACAAATTATCTAACCTTTTGATGTTGGCACCCAACATTTTGTGTTTATTACATAAGCAAGCCATATATTTTTATTATTAATTATTATACTATCAGACCACAATAATATTGTCACCTCGCTTGGCCCCAAAGATACCAGCAAATTATCTCCTCGCAGTAAATAATAATATTGTATAACAACGATGTTCTTTTATTGTTTTTGTTTTACGCGAATTTGGATGATTTCGATGCCGTTGATAACGATACCCGATAGTATAAGATCGCCTTTAGAATTATTTATTTTTATACTATTCTTTTTACAGATAGCGGTTTTATTGTGTTGTATAGCAGGCGCCACCTAGTATTAAATGTATTTTTAGATCTAAAAAAGAGTAGTTTTCTGGATTCTTTTTAACACGCGAAATCGCGTTCATGTGCTTGAAAAATAACAAGATGTCTAATTCTGATTAGATACGGAGGCACATGTTTATTTTTTATGATAACTTAGTTTATTCTGTTTTATTTGTTTTGCTCTTGTTAATTTGCTGAAATGTGTACATTTTTCAGACGACTGTAGTCTTGAGAAAAAACACTTTTTATGTTTGTGTTCTCACCGGGAATCGAACCCGGAACCTCCGTACCGTGAGTCCAGCGCTACGGAGGCCGCCATAAGATAATAATATAATTAATGCATTTATATAAAACACTCTGTATAAAGTCACGCAAGTCTGAATGAAAATACGAGCATTCCAGTTATAAATTGTCCCAGTATTTTGTTTTTATAGTTTATTTAAATATGTTTTATTTGGCTTTACAACTTAATTATTACTACAGTGAGAAAGTAATTATTATTTCAGTGAGAAAGTTGCCCGTGGGAAAACCACACGAATTGAAGATTAAAAATAAAATACGCACATTTTTCGGAGTTTATCGTCTCACGCGGGAACTTCTCATATTGTATTCTGTATCATACGAGGCAGTTATTATCACTTTATCAGAGCTTCCGTCCACCTTTTTAAGTTAAAGGGAATTGTTTTCGTTCTAATGATATGCCCGAATGTTAGAATTTCGGACCTTCTGTCAAATATTCAGAAATAGCTTTTCCAGAAGTGCTAGTAAATAATTTGTGGTGTAGTGAACCTAGATATTCTAATCAGTAGTCCATGTCTCTCTAGCTTTGCGTTTTTATAATTTTAAGATTTATTTACTGCAAAAGCCTGTACCCCCTAATTAAGTTTTACGAATGCTGCTCTTCCTAACCCTATTTTAGATTATTTAAGATCCTCATAAACTTCATTTACTTTTGGGCCAGCGACATTTTTATTGTATTTTATTTTTAAAATGTATATCAAAATCGACACTAACTTGAACATTAATTAAAAAACCATAATCTTTGTTGCTGAATTCCATCCTGTGATATAAAATACGTATCTGACGATATTCTTGTAATTCGACTGCTGATGCAGTTCGTGTCAGGCGGAGTCTAGAAATTTAATCGTCAAAAATTCGCTGACACATAATTTTAATCCCCTCGGAGAAAAGTCACCGTTATTTTCTGCTCAGAATTTAACGTCGGCGTAACCTTTTCACGAGTTTTCACCATTTGGTCCGTTGTCGCCGAGTGCATCCCGCTGATAAGGACGTATTATTTTATTGTCTCGCTAAGTGGACGGACTTTGGCTGGACCCCTCGACCCCGAGCGACGCTAGGACCGAATAAGAAATAAGACAGAAACAGGAAAATTCTCAACTGATTATTGCTCGCAGTTATGCAACGTAATTAATGACCCCCCGTTAGTAATTTTTCTTTACAGTACTTTAAATTACTTTAATGCGGTCGTGTACTTATTAGCCACTCTGGTATGTGTCATTTGAAAAAAATTAGGTAGGGTTAGGCGGGGTCAAAAGTGCCTTTTTATATACGGTTAGATGTGGGTCAAAAGTAACGCGGGTGAATAGTGCCACCTGAAGTTTTTTCTGCGCGTAAACACTTTTTAAGTGCACGCATCTTCCCTGAACTTGGAGACACGCGAAATTCTCAGGTTTTAATTAAGTATAACACCAGCAGTCGAAAAAGTAGCTATAATAAAAGATTTGTACCTACCTGGTAGTTATATATTGTGTAATATTTTGTTTTATAGCTATATAAATTTTACATATATACACCGTGTCCCACGATGAGACCGCGAAACTCCAGAGGGTGATTATTCATGATATTCTGAGAAAAAAATCTTAATAAAGTTTTTCAAAAAAACTCAATTCTAATTTCTTAAAAAAAATTATTAAAATATGAATAAAAATTCACGCGTGTAATACCGTCAATTTTTGAACTGGCTCACACCACGTGACCTGCATGAAATTCGAATTTTTAATGTCCGTACAAGGCGTACCAGAGCGGACCCCCACTCCTCCCCGCCCACCGCCACCCCGCCGCCGCTAGCACTTCAAACAGAAGCCAGTATTACTCTCGTCGCTTTTTATGAATACTTTTTTTAAAATGAATTATTGGAAATGCCCGGATCAAAAAATTTTATAAGGATTTTTTTCTCAGAATACCATGAACAATCACCCTCCGGAGTTTCGCGGTCTCATCGTGGGACTCGGTGTATATAATGCAAGGCTGAGATAAGCATTATCGACAAAATTAAGAAAGCTCTTTTACATTGGTTCGGTAATGTAGAGCGAATGGATGATGAAAGAACGGCTAAAAAAATATATGATGCGACGGTGCCAGGATGTAAAAGTCGAGGAAGGCCGAGTAAGACATGGCATGATCAATTAAAACAAGTGCTTGAAAGTGGGCATGTGAGAAGACGGAATAATCGACGTGCGTGCATGAGAAGATGTATGAATGTGGAGGAAGCAATAGAAGTACGCCAGGACAGAGTGGTGTGGCGTTCTATCCTCTCTGCCTACCCTTCGGGGAAATGGCGTGATGGTTAGTTAGTTATATGCATATATATTATATGCGTATATTTTTAAAGTTCATTTACCTCAAAAGTTACTTTCTAGATCTAGCGAACGACTCTCAAAAAGTCACAACAAAGTTTGTAAATAGTAAATATCTACTCGGCATAAGAATCCAAAAACACACATTCTTTGAACTAACAACAGAAGTTCCGGGATTGATTCCCGGTGAGATCGCAATAATCGAAAGCAATTTTTCTCAAACTTGCGCGTTTTGTGATTTTGTTCCATACAGTAACTGGGTCTGTTACCGTAGCTAAAATAAAGAAAATGAAAAAAACCTATTCAGTCCACTTGTTTTGCTGAATGGTAGATTTTTGCGATAAATATCGATGTTCGTTCCAACTTGAAACATTTTGTAACTAATTTGTTTATGCGTGTTCTGTTCACAATTGCCGACTCAATACAATGCGCATCTGAATGTATTATTTATCTATCTCATTAGGTTACTTGTGTATCTATACGGTATAATACACATACATATTGCTACCACACAATAGGGTTCTTCCAGATAACATGAATATCCTTGAAAACGCTATAAATATTTAAAGTATATTTTTACAATTCCAACGATATAAAACACAATGATCAAAAATTTTGTTTTCATTTATAAATTTATGTTTTAAAAACACGAAATTACGAGTGACTTTTAACGCCCGTTATTGGCTAATGACGTCATACCCGTCTACCGTGGAAGGCGTGAGATTCATTCCGTAGTGAGCGCCTATATTGCTGTGACGTCAGAATTGGAGGATTTTGCGAGCGATTTGAAAAAGCGCTATTTCAAACCGCGCTAAAAAATTCATGACATCGTAAAAATTAAAAAAAAAATTCCCTTGATATTGTAATTTTTCAATCGATTTTTTTGAAGTAAAAATAAAAAATAAAAATCGGAAAGAACCCCATTCTCCCTTACATGTGTATGTAGTTGAGATTGTATTGCATCGTATAGTCGGTGTCGTGTGGATGTGTGCACGTTATCATGTTTGTGTTGCATAAGGAGTCACATGACATTTGTTTACAGCGGCGCGGGCGCATCTCGACCTAACCTATCAGCAAGGTTAGAAATTATTATACTGTCCACTCATGTCTCGTGTCATATTGTTATTGGTCAAATCATAAAGCAATATCGTTATGATTTGCTGGGCTCTAAACTCTCGTGAAATTGCCTGAAGTTGACCGAAGTTTAGTGTCGCTTGTACTACTTAATACGACGCTACTCATACTTTGATCTACCTTTTGAAATACGTACTACAGCGCAGAACTTAAGGAGAGTGTAGATCTAACATCGTGTTATTACTTTTCAATTCCCGGGCTCTTAGACCTAATGCCCACTTTATATGAGACAGTTTCTTGTTCAGAAAACTACACAGTTTTATTGTTCAGAAAAACTGTGCAGTCTGTCAAACTTCTGTCAAAAGACACGCTAAATATGTGTATTTTTGAAACGCGATTGTATGTTATTATCGTATGTTTGCTCTCAGGAAATTGTATATTTTAGCTAATAATGTAAATATGTTATTGTTTTTTTACGTATTTAAAAGCATACAATAAACCAATGTCTATTTAAACGTTTACATAAAAAACATTGACTGTCATGTCAGCTTAAATCTGACACTAGCACACAGTTTTTCATGCAGTTTTTACTTTATACGGGACCGTTTTCAGACTGCACAGGAAACTGTGTAGTAAACTGCGCCATATAAAGTGGGCTTAAGTACAAGTTTTTATATGTCCAGAGAACTCCAGAATAATTATAAAGGTTGCGAAACAACGTCCAGAGTTGGGTAGGTATATACAGGATGTAACAAAACTCGAGGTACAACCCGAAAACATCTAATCTGAATCTACATCGTATTTGGAGACGATTGTGTAATATGACTTTTTAAATCTGAGCTTAAAAATTATTTTTTTTCTTCTCACAAAAGTTTTCATAAGTAATGGCAGATTAAGTAAAATTGCTCAAATTTTTTATTAAAACTCGTTTTTTTAATTTTGTTTTCTTTATGGATAGTATTAATTTGACTAAATACATGATATTTGATAACAATTAGCAAAAAAAATCGAAAAAAAAAAACTTCATGAGAAAAATTAAGGGTCAAATTCAAAAAATATATTGTACAAAATCGACTCCAAATATGATGTAGATTCACTGGTTTCCCGCTTGTACATCGAGTTTTGTTGCACCCTGTGTATACCGAATTATCTTTTTTTTTTAACAACATATTTTTTTGTTTTAAGTTTTATTTTTTAGAGTTAAATGTAGGTAAATAATTTAGCATTGATTAAATCGTAGATAAAAACTATTAAACCATGAAGTTTTAGCGAATTCAAAGCATTCTTTAACCATTCAACTTTTCAAATGTAGATTTTCCTCTGACCTTTCGCTGCAGGAAATGACCCCAATGCGCTTTGCTCCCGACTCCCATCCCGCAGTTCCAGTGACGTCAGAGCCCATGTCATCACCAGTTCACGAATGCTGTGGCATTTACGAACAGATGGTTCATTGATGCTTTCTCCTATATCAGCCACTTCCGCTCCGCTATCAACGGTCAATAAACAAATACGAATATTAGATTTTAATGTCAAGTACATCTCTACTATATTCCAAAAATACATTTAAATTGAGCCGGATTCACTGGCTCGCTTGGCTTTATTGCCTCCTTTTTTCCTCAACGCTTTAAGTGGTTTTTTCAAATATTTATTTTATACATTTTAATTATTGACATACATTATTAATTTCCAAATAGTTGTTTCTAAGACATTATAATATTTCATTTTATATCCCTACAGAGATGAGGTAGAATTTTTTCAAATTCAGGAATATGAATATTCGAGCGTTTACAGGGCTCATGACCTGTCATTGGCTGGGTTAAGTGGCCACACAACATTCCCCATTCCGCTTATGTAGCGAATATCCACACCAGGGGATCATTCCCCATTCCGCTTAATTAGCGAAGTATTCCACAATTTTAACGGAATCGAGGCCCAGGTAACATTTGCAAAAATGACGGATGTTATTATTTATTAGTTAACATAGTTAAGTAGCTGTACAAATATGTTATGAATTTCAACAAACTTTGTCGTACCATAAACTTTCGAAGTGCATGCCTTTACCTAAATAAATATAAATCAATATCCAGGTCATAAAATTTCATACATAAAATATTTTGCAGTGATCAAACTTCACCCAGCCTAAAAGGGTTATATTTTTTCTTGCTGAAAAATCGCCAAACACCAAAAATATTCCAAACAAGTCCGCGTGACGCTGCTGGCCACGTGACCCCGGGGTCACCACACTCCACGTAAACACTGACTCTTGCTGACTCCGGCTCCCATACTATATTCAATATGTGTCCCTGAGTCAGAGAGACCTAACACAGAGCGACCGTGAATATTTACTGGTCCTAAAATATCTAACTACAATACATAACATTTCATTTGCTAAACCATCTTTTAAGTATAAAATTAATTATCCAATATTAAGAACAACTAAAAAAACTTTTGGTTGTCTGTAAAGTCGGTTTTACGGGCGATAATTTGACGTGATAACGTCATAAGAAAATATTGATGAAAAATAGCATACTTTTATGAATTGAATTGAATCATTATTACTGAATTGTCATTATTTTGTATAATACAAAGTACAAAGCAGGAGTTCATTGAAAATTTCAATTTTTTCCATAAATTAAGATTTTTTTTGTTTTTTCTTCTTGTGTGCAGCTGCTGTCTCCCTTCTACTCGGACGCATCGGCCGATGGAGTGGAAGAGAGATAGATGCGTCACAAACCGAACGCTTAGGCCGATCGTGCCTCTCTATCGCTTGTTCCGCGCTCTCGCTTGCACACTCGGCTCAGGCGGAACGTGACAATGAGTCGTGCTTTTTCGTGTGTGCAGCCGGCGTTCATAGATTTATTAGACGTTATCACGTCAAAAATATATGAATCAAAATGAACATGGCCATGAAACTAGAAATAAAAATAAACTAAGGCTACTAATTCGGAAAAAAGCTAAGTCGCAAAATTCCCTGATGCGAGCAGTAAAAATGTATGAAGGAATTCCGGAAGATATAAAAAAAAGAAAAAAACAATTAATATTAGATAATTATCTTAAAGGTTTGGCTATACATTTGTACAAACTAATAATAATTGTTAATATTAGGACATACGTAATTAGTAATTAGGTGTGTACTATTTTAAGAATAAACAAATCGGTAGAGTTGTGCTGGACTGAGAAAAGACTCAATAGTCTTTAAAACTGTCTGGGGAAAGGGTGGGGCTTTCATTGTATGTAATTAAATGAAATGTATTTCTGCTTTGCGCGATAATAATTATTCTGAATCTTTACTTTGTAGTAACCCCTATATTCGTCGGACTACTCAGATTTTATGTCTTTTTCGAAGTAGGTACCTGACAAAGAACATAGAAGTGTGGAGAATAGTCTTAAGAATACTTTCCATACGAAAATTTGAAGAAGTACACAATGCTTTGTCCCTATAGCAACAGTTGTGGCAATACTTGAAACATCTGCACCCAGATTGGTTGGGGATTACCAGCTTCTAGTAAAAGTGGTCGCAAGCACCATATACATACTATAGGCCGTATCACTCTGTATAATAGGTTTATTGAAAATCTTTGGTAGGTATAGTACGCGCCAATCTTAAATGTGTAATACCTGAATATTTTATAGGCCTGCGTCAAGTGGTACGCACGCCATAGTATGTTGAATGGGCATATATTATCTTCATCCGTGGTTCATTCATATTACACGATTTGTTTGTTTATATTCAACTAATTCAGATAAGGCTCCAACAGCCGGCCTCTGTACTTCGGCTATCGTGAAACATTTTTTATCCTCGGAACTTGTGCAAATAAAACATTAAGGTTATTCAAACTACGTACTTCTAACATGGTCGTTTTCATTCATGATAGTATTGGTGCCACGCTCCATATGCCACAGTTCAGGTCAAGGTATTTTGATGTCAATAGATTTTATGTCTGTGTGCATCAAATCGTACTTATCCGTATGTTTTTATCCATAACTGCTATAAGATGACAGTAATTCTAAGAAAATAAATGCTTGGGCAATAATATCATAACATGCCTCTATATGTATGACACATCTATCCTGTGTATTCCTTAAACCCGCTTTATATGGGACAGTTTCTTTTTCAGAAAACTACACAGTTTCTTGTTCAGAAAACTGTGCAGTCTGTCAAACTTCTGTCAAAAGACACGCTAAATATGTGAATTTTTGAAACGCGATTGTAAGTTATTATCGTATGTTTGCTCTCAGGAAATTGTATATTTAGCTAATAATGTAAATATGTTATTGGTTTTTTAACGTATTTAAAAGCATACAATAAACCAATGTCTACTTAAACGTTTACATAAAAAAACATTGACTGTCATGTCAGCTTAAATCTGACACTAGCACACAGGGTTTTCATGCAGTTTTAGCTTTATACGGGACCGTTTTCAGACTGCACAGAAAACTGTGTAGTAAACTGCGCCATATAAAGTGGGCTTTACATCACAAACCACCACCCAATTGGCGTTGAGCACCGCATTGATACACCTAGTGCAGAGAATCTAGAATCTAGATTCTAGATCATTTTTGACCTTCTACACACCTATTTTGTAACATTCAAACGTCTTCTTTTGTACTAAAACCCACTTTATACGTGACAGAAAACTGTACAGTTTGCAAACTGTCCCCTTTAAAACGAAATCTGTATGGATATTGAAAGGTCGGTGTGACGTTTGGCTGACCTGACAGTTTTTTGATATTGGTATATTGTATGGTTTTAAAAACGTAAAACACAAATAATATAATATATTTACATTATTAGCTATATTAACAATTTTCTGTGTGCAAACATATGTTAATAACTTACGATCGCACTTAAAAAATACACATATTTTACGTGTCTTTTGACAGACTGTACAGTGTACAGTTTTCTAAGCAAGAAATGTATAAAGTGCGCATAATTGATTATTGAATAATTTTATTCCTTTTTCACTAACTGCGCCTCCGGAACGTTCTTATTATTATAAATTATAGCTAGCTGTTCTAAATTAGGTATGAATGTTAATTTTAATC
This sequence comes from Micrasema minimum, assembly GCA_022494985.1. NCBI lineage: Eukaryota > Metazoa > Arthropoda > Insecta > Trichoptera > Brachycentridae > Micrasema > Micrasema minimum. The sequence goes on along the minus strand of JAGVSP010002275.1, from coordinate 105,263 downwards.
AGCCGCCATTTACCTCATTAAATTGGAATATCTCAGATGTATCGTGGAATGAATTTTTAGTATTTTTTGGTCGTTGATTCCGATTTCAACGATGTATATACTGGTTTCAGCTATAAACAGCCGCATTCGAGTATGAAAACAACGTTCATTATAATAGATATATGTATTTACAAAAAATAATAAAATAAAGATAAAAATATCTGGTACCTACACATTCACTTATTTATTTGATCAATTTTATTAGCCTTTTTACGTTTTACCACCTAACGGGCATAATTCAAGAAAGTCTATCGTTCTTGGTCCTACAAATCCCTCGAGAATCGATCTCGCGACCTCATACATGGCAGGCTAATGCGCTACCCTTATACCACGAGGCGGGCAGTATGTATTTACTACTGCTACAACTTTCCCTTATCCGTGCCCAGTGGTGCATAGGACACTGCATTAGTACACCAAGTGCAGTGTATCTTGATCATTTTATTACATGAAGGTTGAATGATCAACTTCTTACGCTTCAGTACCAGTGCAAGGTATCACACATGAAATAATATCTACTTTTTATAAATGGTTTCCTAAGATTCATAGAACAAGATCGTAACAGTAATCAAAATGCATTGTTAGTCTATATTCATTACATTTTCTTTGTTCGTTTATTTGTGTTCAATACTGGGTTCAACTCCATCCATCTTTTCAAGGATCACCGCCTCCCGCCTCCGGAACGCGGGAGACGCAAATACACCCAGACGCGTCCGTCCTGGTCAGCTGACCGCCGCAGACTGTCAGGCTGCCAACTTTGCAGCAGTTTAGTCACCAGCCTCAGGTGACGTGCCACGGCGAGGGAACCCGACAAAGGGCGCTTCACGTGACCCAAGATCGCCGCCAAAAACGGCCATCTTGTTTATTTACTTGTTGTGCCATGTGGGCTGAGCACAAGCAATATGGCGCCGGCGTATGTATTTCTGCATGTAATCCAACGGTAATGCAAGATCATATCCGACTTATTGTTTACATACTGTCATACTTAATGTTAGCGGCTTACTTTTAACGAGGAGTTCCTGATAACGTTTCAAGTGTGAAGCGTGGCAAGGTCCGTCAATTCCTGTTTTCGCGGTAGTTAATCAACATTTCTTTCATTTTGACTTGTGCTTCAATCATAAATTATGATAAATTTGTAAATAATATTATACGAACAGCTAGTGATTTCAGTAGCTCAATCACAGATAACTATCGACGTAGTTAAAAACGTGCTAACCCCGTGCTAACGCTAACGATTTGACCGATCACAATGACATATGTTCAATACCGCGATCGCCGAGCCGAGCATTGACGATCTGAGCCGAGCGGAGCCGATGCCCGCGATATCGCGGCCGTACGTCAAACGTCAAATCATCGCGCTTGTCGGATTTTTTATTATGTCGACTGCTTTTCTCAATATTTGGCTTGCCGAAAACCGGCTAAATGCAATACGGCACTCGAGAAAGATTGAATGAAGATATATGTGCGAATAAGATATATCTCGGGAAATGGCTCGCGACTAGAAGCGCTCGGTTCATAATCCCGATCGATAACTTTTAACGCGTGTTCCATTGTGATCGCGAAAACGTTAAACATCCATGGGTAAGAAATCGTTATCACGTCGCTTATTACCGAGTCGGTAGTGATCTGTGATCGAGCAACAGATACGTGAATCCAAACAATCTGCCAACGTGATTAGGAGCTCTGATGTTGACAAGCATTAGGTAAACTAAAGCATTTCTGCTTTTCTTAAATCGAGTTTCTTGAATGAAATTTAGCTTGAAATACGTTAAATTACTCGTAACTTGAAAACATTTTATCAAAATACAAAAGTTTTCCTAGAGAAAAATTGATTTTAGTGAACCAGAAAATGATTCAGTTAGAGATTCTGTAACTTTCAATTTTATTTGAAAAATGGACCACCGATTTGTACCGCGTCGTTAAAGCTGTTTGTTAAATATTGAGACGTTTGTTGGTAGGTATGTATTTTTCTTTACAAGCATCATCGGTAAACGTTACGCGTCACTCAAGGCGCCTAAACACGATGCAATCTAACTTAAGTGCATTATGCAATTCTCAGAATTACATTAATTCAATTTGAAAACATCACGAGTTTCTTGATACGAAACAATTGTCGATACTGTGCATTGTGCACTGTTATCTTTTATTATTATTATTTATCAATCGCGGACCTCATTGTGTACACTTGTTGTTAATTACTTCAAATGTATTTAAGTTCCTTGGAATTATTAATATTATCGACGTTATATACGTATACCTATTCCATTACAGGCGAAAACTTTTCTTTTTCTTAATAAAACCGACATAGAATCAGACATCTGTCCTGGAAAAGTATTTCAGAATGAAGTTCTAATCAAATCGCATAATGGAAGAGTTTCATTACCTGTATAAAGTTGACCAAGTAATTTGAGGCAGATTTTCTTTGGGTTTTTGTGCAGTCCAAAAATACAAAGTGTTCATTCCGCATTCTGTTGGGAGAAGATTCGGGTATCATCTGGACTGCGGTCATACCAATGTCAAGCACCTACGCATTCTGTATTGGTACATCGTGCCCCATTCATAATAATAATCGGAAAACTCACATAGCGCCATTTATGTGAAAAGTCACCTCAAGGCGCCTCACAATTTATTATAATTCTGGGGGTTAGTGCTAGAAGTGCCTATGTCAAAAAAGTGCATTGTTCAGGAGAGGGAATTGATTGATTCTTATAAACAATACGTGTCAATTACTTTTAACATAATATAATACATTATGATTTTTTACCCTTCTCACATTACAGTGGCTGACATAGGCACATTTAGCATTAAAAGAATGGTAATTTATGAGTGGTTTCCGATACCTAAAGCCCGCTATATACGGGACAGTTTTCTGCGCAGTTTTCTATGCAGTCTGAAAACGGTCCCGTATACAACGAAAACTGTTTAAAAAACTGCGTGCTTACGTCAGATTTAAGCTGACATGACAGTTAATGTTTTTTATGTAAACGTTTAAAAAGTAGACATTGGTTTATTGTATGCTTTTAAATACGTAAAAAACCAATAACATATTTACATTATTAGCTAAATATACAATTTCCTGAGAGCAAACATATGATAATAACCTAACAATCGCGTTTCAAAAATACACATATTTAGCGTGTCTTTTGACAGAAGTTTGACAGACTGCAAAGTTTTCTGAACAAGAAACTGTGTAGTTTTCTGAACAAGAAACTGTCCCGTATACAGCGGGCATAACTCATTTTGACCAAAATCTGACATAGGCATTTCTAGCACTAACCCCAAGAATTATACTACTGCTACTTTCCCTTAAGTATAAGGGAGAGTAGTAGTAGAAGTAGTTTGAAGGTGACCCCGAAATTGAAATATCTGAATATAAGTGTCGTAAGAACTTTTCTCGGCGAACTCGACTGTACATACAAATAAGTGGAATAAAAACACAGCGAGACGAGCGTTAGTTTCGCTTTATTTACTCCGTAAAATGCACGCTACGTCTGAACCTCGTATATTCCTTTCTTCATCCATCATAATGCGCATATTAGTGCCTGTAGGTAGGGATTATGTATTTACTGGACCAGTATGCAATATTCTGTGGGCGCCGCAACGCGATGCGAGTACAGCGAAACCCCGATACAGAGAACTAAAGGTGCGAACTAGAAACTTCGAACAAGAATTACAAGTTACATTCCATACCTGAAAAATACTACCGCGTCTGAGGTGACTAGTTACCCACTACGTCATCAAAGGGCATTTACGTCACCACTAGACATCTACGTCACACGTTTCGTGTATTGGCCTGAGCGCTGAAGTTTTTAGACGGTGGAATTAGATAATAAGTGGTGTTATAAAATTAACCCTAGGAAGCGTATATTTTTAGAAAATTTCTAGAAACCTAATAATATGGCTCAAAACGTTGGCTTTCTGGATTTAAGACTATTTTTCTTTCGTCTATTAAAACTTTTCCGTTATTCGCTTATAATTGTTTCCTTTACTGTCGAAATTAGTCAAATCCGTACATTATTAGTTCGGTTTCAATATCAAACGAATTATTAAATTATTCATACTCAAGCGGTGGCTCATCCAGGATTCCATCAAATGCAGTGTATCTTGATCATCCCAATTCCATAAAATTAATACTATGAGCAGAGGAATCATGAATCTCAATAAATGGAAAGAGAGCTGAATATTTTTAAAATGTATCTTGTATGCACAGAGGAGCATGGAGAGGATTATGCTTGGAATAACATTAAGAGACCGAAAAAGGAACGATTGGATCCGACGCCAGACAAAGGTCTGCGACGTGGTGCAGCGAATTGCTTGGTTGAAGTGGAAATGGGCCGGTCACATAGCCAGAATGACGGACGACAGATGGACGAAACGCATTCTGGTATGGAGACCGAGGAACCAGAGGCCTCAAGGACGTCCACCGATGAGATGGGTGGACGACATCAGGAAGTCTGCTGGAAGACAGTGGATGGGGACGGCGCAGGATCGGGAGGAGTGGAGACGGCAGGGGGAGGCCTATGTCCAGCAGTGGACCTCAACGGGCTGACATGATGATGATCTTCTAACAAGATTAAAAATTACATACATTGTATACATAATTTTTCAACCAAAAAAAACAATTTTCAACAATTCAGTAGATACGCATTCATGATTCCATTCCAGATTTGGTTAGGCTTGCAACTGATCACTTGCCGAGTTTGTTGGACTCGCCAGTAATCTCTACCAAATATGAATATCGTGGTTTTACTGTATATCCGTACATTCAGTATTCTGATATACTCCCGGCTGCAATGGGCAAGCAGTCATCCATGGCCGATCTGCGTTCGAAACGTTTCTCCAGCGCCACGCTCTTTACGTAGCACAGTTAGTAGTATACAGACTACAGACTACAGACTACAGACTACAGACTTGCAAATTGCGAACAAGCCACACAGAACGTTCACTGCATATTGCGAAAACTTTATTTACTCTCTTCTGCGTCGCTATTTCTTCTCGTTCCAGGGTCGACATAAATCATCTAGACAAAAATGTGTACATCGATTTTGTGCTATCATTTTATATTCGTATCCAAGAGGCAGACGGTATCAATCCAAACGTCAATGCCAGCATTTTCATTTCGTCATCTATGTTCTCAAAATTTACATTTACATTTATTTCATATGCACGGTACACTGTACCCTTTACAATAATAAGAAAAATAAGATGAACAAAGTACACAATAACATAAATATCAATAATAAAGAACATATATGTTATACAGATAATAAAAGAAATTACTAAAAACAAATATGAAAAATACAAAATACAAAAACAAAAAATGGGATTTAAAAAAAAAATTGATAGTAAATTAGTTAGTAAGAAAAAGTAAATTAAATTATATGCATCGGGTCCGACAAGAAAGGAAGCAATGCCCCCCTAAAACATGACAACGACATGCTGAAAAAATCTAGTTTTGTGCTATACTCATTACCTATTATATGTAGCCGGTTGAATAAATAATATTTTTGATGGTTCGAGTTTAATTTGGCAACAATTAACAATGATTGTAGCCTGGTGTTTCTGTTGGGGACACGTAAATTTATCAGTCCTAACAACTCAGGACAATCAAATAAGACCATTCAATATTTTAAAAAGAAAGAGCAGATCAAACATTATTCTTCTGTCGACTAACTTTATCAGTTTAGTTTCGCTATGCAGGAAATCATAGTTAATGTCCATCGATGGAATGTTTAGTTTATAATTAACTGCTCTTAAAAAAATATTTTGTACTCTCTCAACACTGTAAGAAATATGGGTTCCAAATTAAAGTGTTATATTCGAGTTGACTACGCACCACTGAACGGTATAGCAATTTTAGGCACTGTATGTTATTGAAGTCTCTAGAGATTCTTAAAACAAAACCGAGCATTTTCATTCCTTTATTAGCTACATCGTTGATATGTTCACGAAAAGTGCGCAGTATATGCGTCAGTAAAGTCTTAATCAATCAACCTATTGATTCTTTCGTCATGGGATTAGAATAATTGACTAATGCCAATGTACCAACAGCGTTTGATAATCTTTAAAATTCCGGACTTTTCGTCGTTTGACTTAAATAATTTTGTGTAAAACTTCGTCCACTCTTCTGTGTGTCTCTATTTCTTCTCGTGGCATTGTCGACATAGAATTGTACAGATAAAATTTTTCAATTATCTACCAAAAGCTTTATATTAAAAAAGCTTTGAATATCAAATAGTACCTAATATTGTGTGCATAATACTTAGGTTGGCTTCTCACTATAGTTCAATATTTGCAAAAAACATGTGTACAGAATCTTTGATCAATATATTGCTGTCATATCATCATCATCATCATCATACCATATCTGCTCCCTATGTGGAGCATATGGAATCCACAAACTGCCTCCGGGCCAAGCGATCGGCCGCCAGCTCTCGTGCATCCTCTCAAGTCAAGTCCACGTCCCGCAGCTCTGACGCAAACTGCCGACGAATTGTCCACAGTGGACGACCAGGACGCCGAGAACCTGATGCCTTGTAAAATAGGCAAGCATGGTTAAGGCTCTCGGGAGGCATACGTAGGCTGTCATATAGGTAAACATAAACGCTCTATCGAAAATAATTTTTACGTACTTATCTATTTAAGGATGCAGACTCTTACCTTTAACTGCTGTGAGGTTGATTGCTTTTTGTTCTTGAATATGGATAGTTTCTTTAAAATTGCAGTATTCCTCCATTTTCTCTGGATGCTAATTCTAGTATGAAAATATCCCTCCGTTTCTTCTTATATCTCGTATTTGTATGTTCTACTCTTATTTCTTATCGTTTTCCCTGCAACAACACTGAACGTTTCAATCTCCGTAATACACTCATTGCTTATGTATCCACTCGTGAGGTAATCACGTATGTAGAAATAACTTATAATTGGACTTTGGTTGTTTCAATTAACCGAGTTTATTATACCTGTTAGATAAAGTGCGCGGTCCATAATTATTATGGTTAAATAATGTGTCTCGTGTGTATTTTGCTTACCTCACTTCCTGATCAGACCGCTTACCATTTCCTATTAGCGTTATCATTTATCGCAAGACGAGGGCTTGCCTTACAAATCACTGTCGCATTAATTCGTCATTCGAAGACTGTTGCTGTCTTACATTTTTCAAGGGATAAGATCATTGAAAACGAATACAATTTCAACAAGCGACACCTGGAGCTCAAACACAGATAACTATCGACGTAGTTAAAAACGTGCTAACCACGTGCTAACGCTAACGATTTGACCGATCACAATGAAAATACGTTCCATACCACGTTCGCCGAGCCGAGCATTGCCGAAGCAACGTTCGGAGATGCTCGGCACGCGATATCGCGGCCGAACGTCAAACGTCAAATTAACGCGCTTGTCGGATTGTTTATTATGTCGACTGCTTTTCTCAATATTGGGCTTGCCGAAAACCGGCCAAATGCAATACGGCACTCGAGAAAGATTGAATGATGATATGTGCGAATAAGATATATCTCTGGAAATGGCTCGCGACTAGAAGCGCTCGTTTAATAATCCCGATCGATATCTTTTAACGCGTGTTCCATTGTGATCGCGAAAACGTTAAACATCCATAGGTAAGAAATCGTTATCACGTCGCTTATTACCGAGTCGATAGTGATCTGTGATCGAGCAACTGAAGATAATATAAACCCAGAATTCACTTGTGTATTTATTTATGTTACAGAATTAAGACATTCAATTTTTGCACAGATTTCCGGCCTCGTTGCGATTTTGCCAATGTCCATTATTTAGGCATTTTTTGGTCTCATAAAACCCACTAAAAATTCCTGTTATATATTTTACCATTCAAGAGTTGATGTAGCCTCAGATTGTCCGGTAAACATAGTCTTCTAGTGTCCTGGCTGAATTCAACCCCTGCTCTTCACAGCTTCTGGTTTCCCACCCGGTTCCGGGCGCTAAGCAGAAGCCCTTCAGCATTTAATCCAGCACCACAGCTATTATCATGATCAATTACTATGTAAGACTATGTATGATAGGTGTACAAATGTCGAAATTGGAGCAGAGTGCAAGGCTGAGATAAGCATTATCGTCAAAATTAAGAAAGGGCTTTTACGATGGTTTGGTCATGTGGAGCGAATGAGTGCCGGGGAAGCCCGAAGCCCGAAGCCCGAAGCCGGGGAAGGCCGAAAAAGACATGGCATGACCAAGTGCGACAAGTACTTGCATGTGGACATGTGAAAAACTTTTGGCTGTCTGTAAAGTCGGTTTACGGACGATAATTTTACGTGATAACGTCGATAAGGCGAATGTGTGGTAAGACTATGTATGATATGTGTACAAATGTCCAAATTAGAGCAGAGTGCAAGGCTGAGATAAGCATTCTCGACAAAATTAAGAAAGGGCTTTTACGATGGTTTGGTCATGTGGAGCGAATGAGTGATGAAAGAACGGCTAAAATAAATGCAAGTGTGCCTGGATGTAGAAGCCGGGGAAGGCCGAAAAAGACACGGCATGACCAAGTGCGACAAGTACTTGCAAGTGGACATGTGAAAAGTCGGAAATAATCGGCGTATGTGCATGAGAAGATGTATGATTGTAGAGGAAACAAGTATGTCAGGTCAGAGTGGTATGGCGTTCTATCCTCTCTGCCTACCCCTACGGGGAAACGGCGTGATGGTTAGTTAGTTAGTTAATTAACACTTCGGTATATTTGCCAGATATATTCAAACAATACTTTTTATAGAATCTTCAACTCCCATTTTGGCCTCTGTCACACTACCAGAATGTTCAAACACAACCTGTTTGTAGCTTTCTATGCTCCTATCACTTTCGGTCTTGAGTAAAAGTTTATTCTCGAATAATCATACTCTCCCGCCCTGTCTGGTTTCCAGATTGCCTCAGAACTATCTCCACAGGCCGTCATTATTCCAAGTCCCAAGGTTATTCCCATACTCTTGCATGCACGGTGCATCTATTTGAATCACAATGAAGGCATGCCGTTTCCTTTACGTTCTTCTGTCGCATGTATTGTGTGAATGTGTTTGCCGGCAATGTGGTTAGGATTACATATTTTTAGATGACACCGCAATATAACATGCACTTAATGATACACCTTGTCATAACGTTCAGATTTCATTATTAATTTATCATTCTCGTTTGACATTCATTGATAGTATGTACCTATTATAGATTTTTTAGATTAAAATCCACATAAAAGTAGTATAAATTAGTATCATTTGATGGTAATCCGAGTCAATTCAGTATTTTGATTGAAAAATTGTACAATAAATGCGTGATTAGTACTCGGAAAAATCTTCAATTTGAATTTACCAAAATTATTCAAAGGTGTTTATGTAAATATTTGGCAAAATACTGTCATGAAATTTACTATTTCAAAACCCTTGTGCGCGGTGCTGCATCAAATCTTTTTATCAACCATCAAACATGTCATTGGTTTAAAAATATATTGAAATTAGCAAAATCAATGCTCTTTCAATCAATAACGTGTACAAATTGATGAAGAATTCCGAAAGTTCTGCTGGCTTGTTGTTCCTCACTTGTCCCTTAAGGCGATTAATTTATCTTAATTACCTCGAATCTGCTGGCTGTGCCTAATTCCCACGATAATCTTACATTAGCAACAATGTCTCTACTAGTTGCGTGTGATGCATTTCATTACCCTTATATTCGTATTCAAGTCCTTGGTTTATCTTCTCTCCGTGGAATGTGCACGTACAGATTGTATGCACAAACATCGTGCGTCCGTTGCTTTTTATCGTGTGTTGGGACATGTTGCGATTTCATTCATTCTCGTACTTTCTCCACGTTGCTTTTTGTTTAGTGCTACATTCCTGGCAATGAGAACTGATTGTTTAATTAATTTAACTCTTATAAATGCTTCTCAGTAATCAATGCCAATAGAAAAGAAAACTGCCTTTCATAGCCGTAAATAATTATTATTTCCTGACCCATTACTCACTATAACTGATGACTTATAAATGCACTTTGAAGCCTACTGACTCGTTTCCCTTTTTTTCTCTCTTAAATGTTCGTTTTTTTTCAACGAGATGATCTTATCAAATAATGTATAGAATAATGCCCACTTCTTCTACAAAAGTACAATGACATTTAAAATTAATTCCGTTCATACACTGTCTTGTTTTCCGCGCATTATATCAAACGTTTGAAGGCCTAACATCCGTTTACAGGAGGAAATGTGTTGAAGCCTTCAGCAATACGTGTATGGTACAAATGTCTTTCCCCATAGTGTGACTTCCGGCTTAGCGTCATCTCATCTGAACGGGGGGCTATAGTAATATAATTATTATACTGTTTATTGTTTTGGAACATACTTTTTGTGATGACATGTTAGATTTACTAAAAAACAAAACATGTTTGTTTATAAGTACACCTGACGATGGATAGACTGAAATCCGAAACTAGTAGTGTAAAAAATTTCAAATAAACTCGTGTGTGGTGAATAATTACTAAGTGTTTTGGTTTTTAATAAATCTGATTATTGTTCCCTTCTATTTGTAGTTACATAATTTTAATCGTTCAATTTATTAATGTTTCTCGTCCATGTTATGCAAATAATGCTTGTCTCGTGTGTGATGGCGTTCGTCTTTTCTTGCGCTTAGCTGTTGCTGTTAATTCCTGGCCCATCCAATTATGTTCCCAGTGAGCCTCAGAATGTATGACGCTGACTGCGGTCCACGTACTCTGCTAGCGCAGTCCACAGTCTGCAGTACAGCATATAACTTGTCTGACTGCACTGCCGCCTCACGTGTGACACCCCTGCTGTCTATCCCTGACCAGTCCAACTATGTCGCCAGAGAGCTCAGAATGTATGACGCTGACTGCGGTCCACGTACTCTGCTAGCGCAGTCCACAGTCTGCAGTACAGCATATATAACTTGTCTGACTGCACTGCCGCCTCACGTGTGACACCCCTGCTGTCTATCCCTGACCAGTCCCAACTATGTCGCCAGTGAGCCTCAGAATGTATGACGCTGACTGCGGTCCACGTACTCTGCTAGCGCAGTCCACAGTCTGCAGTACAGCATATAACTTGTCTGACTGCACTGCCGCCTCACGTGTGTGACACCCCTGCTGTCTATCCCTGACCAGTCCAACTATGTCGCCAGTGAGCCTCAGAATGTATGACGCTGACTGCGGTCCACGTACTCTGCTAGCGCAGTCCACAGTCTGCAGTACAGCATATAACTTGTCTGACTGCACTGCCGCCTCACGTGTGACACCCTGCTGTCTATCCCTGACCAGTCCAACTATGTCGCCAGTGAGCCTCAGAATGTATGACGCTGACTGCGGTCCACGTACTCTGCTAGCGCAGTCCACAGTCTGCAGTACAGCATATAACTTGTCTGACTGCACTGCCGCCTCACGTGTGACACCCCTGCTGTCTATCCCTGACCAGTCCAACTATGTCGCCAGTGAGCCTCAGAATGTATGACGCTGACTGCGGTCCACGTACTCTGCTAGCGCAGTCCACAGTCTGCAGTACAGCATATAACTTGTCTGACTGCACTGCCGCCTCACGTGTGACACCCCTGCTGTCTATCCCTGACCAGTCCAACTATGTCGCCAGTGAGCCTCAGAATGTATGACGCTGACTGCGGTCCACGTACTCTGCTAGCGCAGTCCACAGTCTGCAGTACAGCATATAACTTGTCTCACGCCTAGATATATTTGTATGTATGCGGTCACGCGATGCGCGCGTATCGCGATGGCGCCGCTCGGCATATTAATTCCCCGCCTTTGTGACGTCCTGTGAAGACCCGAAGATTAGATGCAGTGCATAATGCATGCTTACTAGCATCTAGTGTAGTTACCAAGTTTGTACCACGCCTCAGTCAGAGAGTTATTATTAGTTCTTCTTTCACAACGGAAGTGTCTTCTCATGAATAAATAAAGCAGTAAAGCAGCATTAAATGCTTTATTTGTTACGAAAATGACGCTTCTAACTATTCTGTTAGCATGCATTCAACACATGATTATGGTATCTTATATTCTTAAGACGAAAACATTAAAAAAACATCTGCTTTGATACTTCAACTGCAGACGATGCTTTTTTATATGCAAATTGCATCAATCACATGATATTTTGATGATCTTTTGTTGCTTATAGTGCTATTGTATATGAGTACTACCAAAAACTTCATACAAATTCATCAAATTCGTTTAAATAAACCAATTCAGCTACCGAATTTATTGAATCTTGATTAGAAATTAACTGCTATTTTAGGGTGTCCAACGTTCTGTACCCCGCCAAAACACATACTCACGTAACTGCTGCTGTCCATCAACTTTACATAAACAATATTTACATCGATAATAATGTATGCATCAACTAAGATAACGTTTATAAATAACGACTAAACGCATTGACCCCGACATTATGTTATTTCCACTTCCCATGATATATCTGCCATTTGCGGGGTAACCAACAATCAGTGGCTGCGCCAGTGATCAGTAGAGTAGCCTTGCCGAAACGCTAAGTTTAGACCGGGCGCATTCAACTCTCTTCTTCTTCAAGGAAAACTGTCGACATTGAGATTCACAATAATATTGTATCGCGATAGATTGCCACTATTCTTGTTACCAGCCTAGGAAGCGTAGGCAGAATGGGTACTCTTTGAACTCGCAGACAAACATTATTAGATCAAGGTGTGTACAAAGCGGCAGCCTAATAAATAGTATGAATAGGTACTATAGAATTTATCTTAGGATTGCCGATTATGACAACTTTTCACATGTTCACCTTCTAGCACCTTCTTCAGTTCTTTCATCATTCATTCGTCTATAAATGCTGTATTTCTTAATGAACAGATTCAATCTTCTTTTGGAATGATACGCCACACGACATGATGTACATAAATATATGATGATATGGATATAGGATGATGATATAGGTGATGTAGACATGTAGGATGATGTACAGTACATATTCTGTAGTCGTAAGATACCCACAAATGCCCCATCTCGCGGTGCCAAGGTCACTCGTGTTAATATGAAGTGCATTTACTGGGAAGCGTATCTATGTAGGTACTAGCCATCTACTCCGCCGACCAATTGGCGAGCTGGTGTACTATACTTCTTACATTGTGCATATGTTCCTTGTTTATACTTCAAATTATACATCCCGACTCGTATATAGGCTATAGGTAGGTATATATTGCATAATTTGCGTATTAGACTCTACATAAATTAATAGAGCCGCATTTTCATGCAAAACATCGGAAAAAAACACGTATTTTTACACTATGGTTCGGCCGTTTTAGAAAATATCTGACAGTCTTTTCAATGCCGTTTTTTATGACTTAAGTCTTTGAGAGAAATTATTTACCATCACCCTAACGGAACCATTTCCGATGTTACCGAAATCTAGTTATCCACACATCAAGCTCCTTGAGCAGGTTAGGGTAAATGTGTTTATGACAATCTTAGAGCCGAGACAGTGATAGGGGCAATGAAAGCATTTGGTCGCGTATTTAACCTTCTTTTCTTCCGCTTTTTCCAGTTAAAACTGAATCTATTAAATTTCGCGGATTAACTTTAAAAAATCGGTAGAGTTGTGCTGGACTGAAAAAGACTCAACAGTCTTTAAAACAGTCTAGGGAAAGGGTGGGGCTTTCACTGTATCCACATGAAAATAGTATTAATTATTTCATGGAATGAATTATGTACAATTTTCACAGTAAACAAGCTAAATTAAAATGTTCTAGTTTAATGTATGAAAATGTGTATGTTTGAGTCGTATTTTACTGCATTAAAATGTAAAATAATAAAAAAAATATATAAAACTCCAAGAAAATGAGATATTTAGTCTGACCGGAAAAGTTTCGTTCCAGGGGTCCGGTCTGTTCGCACTACTGGTCCTTTACTTCGGATCCCCTCTCCTCAACCGTATTATCAATGATTGGTTTATGTGTTTTACAAAACTGATAATAAAACCACCCCATCTAAAAGCCGTGTTTTCCGTCACGGACAGTAACCTCGTTGAAACCACGTCGTTACGTACTTGACAGACAGTTCCGTCACGGAACCAGTGAGCTTGAACAAGTAAAAGTTATGACGAGTAAAAGTAAAGACAAAGTAGTTGTTTTATACATACTATACTGCATGGTTTTACTACGTGCATCCTTTCGTACGTTGACCGTTGAAGTACTGTAAATTTGACAACTTTACCTCTCGCAGACAACTTTGCACAATCAGAATTAAGCTGGGAACAAAATTATATTTTCTTCAGTAGAAATGTTTAATATGAAATTTATGTTAGAAGCACTCACTTTGTAGTTATTCATTATAAACTATTTAAATACTAACTACTTTTTATTAATCTAACTCCCGACCGGTTTCGAGGCAATACGTGTCTCTTTATCAAGGGTACAAGAATGAATTTTTACCCTTTTAAAGGGTACAAGAATTCATTCTTGTCTTCGAGGCAACACGTGTCTCTTTATCAAGGGTACAATAATGAATTCTTGTACCCTTGATAAAGAGACACGTGTTGCCTCGAAACCGGTCGGGAATTAGATTAATAAAAAGTAGTTGAAAACGAAGTTTTTTAATTTAAATAGTTTAGAAATGTTTAAGTGTTGCTGCTAAAAATCATGCTTGATTTCTTATTATTATTTTAATGGATAATTTATATAGCGCCGTTTTCGTATAAATATACCTCAAGGGCGCTTTAAATATTGAATTTAACGGCTCGGGAAATTTAAAGTGAGTGAAAACTCAATTTCTGAGTAGAAAATACCATTATCAAAATTAATCAAAAGATTTTGAGAACATATAGGTTCCATTGAGGTATTTCATTTTTCGTTTCTGTTTCTCATTGTCTGGGCATTTTTAGTCAGTCTGTCACTGACTACAGTAAATTTTACACCACAATGTATTGGTTCAAACACAAACGTGATAATTCAGGGAGATTTGACTGCGATTGTAAGACGGCATCAAAATAATATAATTATGCATGTAATAATCAAGAAAGTACGGTAATTAATTCATTAGCGCCAGTTAAATTTTATTTGTAAATCACTTTTCTATTTCACAAAGTTGTCTACTGAACGCAAAGTTGTACGAGTTTTCAGTACATTAGTCGCTACTAAAAGTGTTTTTTTCACCCCGCGTCCTTTTGTTCACTTGTGTTTTCTGTCGACCATTGTTTTCCTTCTATAAAGTCAGGGGTGTTTACAAAACAAAAGCCAGATAACGCGTGTTTACGTGGATCGTTTCACAAATATACAGGACCCGTAGCAAAGCGCACTCTTGCCAAAACATATCCGTAATCGTCATGTTTTCTGTATTCTTTGTATTGAAGAAACCGTCTTTCGTTTACGTGCAAATCGCACGATAGAACATCATAAGAATCGTTTATTACAGTGCTAAAAGCCGACATGAATAAAGAGTAGGACAGTCGGATAAATATAGTTATGTGTGAAAAAACCGCGTGTCTTAACATTTCTTGTGTTAAAACCTAAGAAGAAAAACCCTTTACTTAAAATTACCACCCTTTTGTGATACTTTTAACTCTCTTTTTTTTACAACATTTTGGGCGTGTTCAAATACTTGTACACAAATCTGGATTTTATCCCAAGACGGGATTTAGTATATATCAATGCATAGATGGAGCTTTCAACTCGCTGGTGGATGATTCTCGATTCGTAGCATATAGACAAAATAAAAAAAAATGGTGTGGATATTCGCTATAAGCGGAATGGGGATGTTGTAGTACCTACATAAAGTGGCCACTTAACCCAGCCAATGACAGGTCATAAGCCCTGTAAACGCTCGAATATCCACATTCCAGAATAAAATAAAATATATCTCTTTTTTTTCACAATTATTCGTGCAATTTTTGTTTTATTTTTTATCTTTTTGCATAATAATATATTATGGTGTATGGCGGGTTCATGCCTAGTGGCGATTTCTTTCAATCAACCTAATTATGATGTGTGTCTGTGTATATTTGCAATTGAAATCCTCTCCAACCAATATTAGGTATGAACATGAACGTCTCTCTAAATTTCCACGAGGAAAGTCCATGAATTTTCGGGCTAAGCTCCCGAAACATTGCGTGTAATAAAAAAGAAAATTAAACCCGATTTATGTATCTGTATCTATTTGTAATGTTGTTCACGTCGCCGTTAAAAGGAACGCCCACACAAGACGTGAAATCAGTCGCAAATAGTACTAAAGTCGCCTAGACCAGCGCACCTATTGTTTATCAAATATTACCTATTGTAATTACGTAACGTTTACTACATACACCTCATGTAGCTACATAATTCTTGATAAATTATTCGTGATTATCAGGAATGTGTCACATTCCATTATATCTTGTTTGTGAATTGATTCCACGCAAATATCGGTTATTGACTCCTCGCACGTCCGGGAAAATATTTACATTCTCGTTATTTTTGGGCCGCAGTTGTAAAGCTGGTGACGAACGCACGAATGCCCAAAGCCGCCTTGTGCCTTGTTATGTACGCGAATGTGCTCAGCGAACTGTTGAAACAAAATTTCATAGCTGCCAGATGTTTCCTTCTACTTTCACATTTTCACATCCCCTGTATGCGCCAGCTCAAGCCAGGGATGGGAAATTATACTTTGTAACTCTTTTGTGTACGAATATTCGTCAATTTCAGGACAACTTTAAACTAGCGAATACCTCCGTTAGGAATCGGAATCAAGAGTTAGAATCTAGAAATCTTAATCCGTCCTTTGTAACATTATCAGCGAAAAATTACCCGAACCACAAATAATACCATAACATGATAATACTTGATCAAATCGTATACAAAATTATCTTTACGCCAAAATGACGAACGATTCTTCGTACGAAATCATACTATTACTAAAAGGATTTTGTAGGTTTTTTTTTAAATATCTTCTTATGCAATAATGGTAATAATCTTAAAAATAGTAAACTTATTAGAATAATTACTATTTTGATTCGTTTGCTTTTATGTTAAAAACTTGTGATTGGAACAGTTTTTTAAAATGTACAATATAGATATGTAATGGCTGATGTTCCAATTTAAATTAAAACATTGTAACATTGTTCAATTACCAATAAAAATAAATAAATAAATGCCGACCCTGCAAGCGAGTGTTTCGTCACCCATAAAAGTGAAAACATATTCACCGGAATGGCTCCAACATTGTATCGTACAACATCGCAGATCCGAGCGAAAATCAACTCGTATTTTCTGACTACAAAGTGGAGATGCAATTTGTTTGGAATTTTTAGTACTTCCCAAGGCGATTGTGTACTGTATGAAACGTATTCCAGGAAGAGGATGAAATGACGATGCTGTTTTTGAAGATCATGAAAAACAGTTTCATCAAGTATTGCCGCCAAAATTTTTTTTACTATTCTGGATTTTCTCAATCCGTTGGTCGCTGTTTTCTAAATTTGTTGCTTTTGAAAAAGTATTTAATTTATTTTTTAAAATTAGTGTTTAAGATATCCTAACAAAATGCCGCTAAAATTGTTCTCTGAATTTTTTATTTTTGCATCGCACGATTGCGCTATTGTTGAAGATTTCCAAACAAGCTAAAATGACAATTTCTTGTTGATCGTGAGTGATATCATTCTAGAATATCATCAAAATCAGTTTTACCAAGCACCACTGTTAATGCTAAGCGAATTTGTCGCTTTTTGCGCCGCGTAATTGCGGTGTTTGAAGCATCCAAACAAACTTTTAATGACGAATATCTTCTTTTAATTGGCCGTGTGATTGTCGGTTCGGCACGCCAACAAATGTGGCGGTGGATTTGCATAAATTGCAAAGTAAATAACCTCATTAAGCAGACTTTAGGTGCTGCAGTGTGCAGTGTGCACTGTGTCGCGGTGTCCGTTAGTGGTGGTGGTGGTTCCACCTACTCTAACCTCAGCAACTCTACTTGGAAGTTGGAAGTTGGATATATGATCCGGCGCCATTCTCCTGTCTACGTGCAATGTGCATGTAATCCAACAACGCGTGAACAATCGCTTCGATCCTTCAATAGTAATTGTGCCGCTTTTGTTCTTGTGAAATCCCCGTTCTGTGCAGTCTGAAGCGATTTTGGGTCTTCAAAATTAAGATTTACCTTTATTTTTTGCTTCTAGACTCTGCTTTTGGTTGCATAATATATGATTTTATAACCAACCATCACGCCATTTCCCCGTAGGGGCAGGCAGAGAGGATAGAACGCCACACCACTCTGTCCTGACATATTTCCTTTGCTTCCTCTACATTTATGCATCTTCTCATGCACATAAGCCGATTATTCCGACTTTTCACATGTCCACTTGCAAGTACTTGTCGTACTTGGCCATGCCATGTCTTTCTCGGTCTTCCTCGGCTTCTACATCCAGGCACACTTGCATTTAAACTTCTTTTAGCCGTTCTTTCATCGCTCATTAGGCAGAGAGGATAGAACGCCACACCACTCTGTCCTGACATACTTCCTTTGCTTCCTCTACATTTATGCATCTTCTCATGCACATACGCCGATTATTCCGACTTTTCACATGTCCTCTTGCAAGTACTTGTCGTACTTGGTCATGCCATGTCTTTTTCGGCCTTCCTCGGCTTCTACATCAGTGCAAACTTGTACCAACCAACTTCTTTTAGCCGTTCTTTCATCAGTCATTCGCTCCACATGACCAAACCGTCGTAAAAGCCCTTTCTTAATTTTGTCGATAATGCTTATCTCAGCCTTGCACTCTGCTCTAATTTCGACATATGTACACCTATCATACATAGTCTTACCACTCATTCGCCGATTTTATCATGTTTTTAAAATAAGTTTCTTAATATATTCGATTGGTGTTATGTTTGGATTAAAAATCGAATATGCAATGAGAGTTATCACAATAGTAGTAGTAATTGAGATATCGATTTTTTATCTTGAATTATCATTAAGTTAGAAGGCGGCTCTATGCGTCTTACTCGTATTAGAAATTAAAAATATTTAAAATCAGCTGGAATGTGGAAGATTGTATTAGTATACACCGTAAAAGTACATCACACACACACACCGGTAGCTTCACTGTCGTATAGACGTATAAAGTATAGACCGTCTCCCTCCAATGTGTTTTCTGGCACACGATTATGATAATCACGCCAACTGCTTACAATAATTGTTCAGCCGTTTTATATACGATTGTTGAACAAACACCTCAGTGATCAGCCAACAATACGAGGATATCCCGATCGTATCTTGAAATATTACAAAAACGATTCTTATATCCTATCCGTGGTGACTTGTTCAATAAAAGGGCTTTTAAACATAACAATAAACAGTTCCTTTGGTGCTCCCATGCTTTTTACAATCCCTTTAAAAACGTAAATTTCAATGTTGTTAGCTTGACAGACAGCTTTGATCGGAATTGTTGATTGTTATTATATCAACTCCCGCCTTACCGCCTTGTCTGTCTATTTTAAAACGATTTTAATCTGATCACAAAGGGATTCAAATTTTAATTTAGTTTTTAGAATTGTGTATTTTACAGTCAGTTATGTATAATATTATTTACTTCGAAAGTCGTTAAGTTCTTTTTCCCCTAATTGATTTAGGTCCAGTGAAGAATAGAGTAAAGCTTGTCTCGTGAACAGAGTAAAGCTTGTGAAATCAGTGCACAGTGCAGTGAAACCAACCAAAAGTGATCTAACAGAAACCATTAACATTGTGATCTATTTTGGAAGAAAGCAGTTACGGCAGTCGGGCGAGAGAATGGAGTCACTCCCAACAGTTGTCACTTTCATAAATCCAATTATGTTTCTTTACTGCGAACATTTGCAACTTAATGTTTTGAAGATATTTAAGAGACTACAGTTTATTTTGTAGCAATTATAATCCGATTGGACACTGGTCGAAGCAACTTCGACCTGACAATAAAGTAAATAAATCGTGAAGAATGTAGACTGTACCTAAAGAACCGCGTTATTTCGTTCTTTTTGTTTGAGAAATTCACCAAATCGGAGTTAATTAGGTAAAATACGTTATTTTTGTTATCAAATCAAGCTGATTTCAAATTAGTGCCAAATTGACAAATTCAATTAGATATAATAAATCAAAAGTTTCTGTTGTCACAAAGTTTCGAAACAATCCAGTTGCTTTGTGGAACACTCAAAATAAATACATATTTGACAATTTCGCTCAGCATTCAACATCACTATCTGAGCAAAATGAGTTGTTGAAATCACACAGGAAATAAATCTTCATAAAAAACGATACCATCAAGACGAATCAATTATATCAAGAATATCGAAGGATATTACTCTCGTCAACGAAAGTCAGTATCATCAAGAGAAAACAATCTCATCAAGAGAAGTCTATCCTAAGACTGATCAATCTCGTCAAGGGAAATCAATCTCACCAAGAAAAATCAATCATCTCAAGAGAAATAATTCTCACCCAGAGAATGGTTCGACTCGTCTTGCGGGTCCTACCGAGAGCGCGCCAGCAGCAGCAGCAGCAGCAGCATGCCAGTGTTGAACGAGCGCGTAAACAGCAACTTCGCGCGTCGGCCACAGACGCGGAGGGGTTCGTCCACGTAGATTTGGAGTTAGAGCTGGAACTGGAGATGGGCGTGGAGGCCGCCCCTCCCGAGGACTGGGCCAGGCACACCAACCACGTGTCCTGCAAGGTAATATCATATCATACATCACTACTATACACAGACGCGGAGGGGTTCGTCCACGTAGATTTGGAGTTAGAGCTGGAACTGGAGATGGGCGTGGAGGCCGCCCCTCCCGAGGACTGGGCCAGGCACACCAACCACGTGTCCTGCAAGGTAATATCATATCATACATCACTACTATACACAGACGCGGAGGGGTTCGTCCACGTAGATTTGGAGTTAGAGCTGGAACTGGAACTGGAGATGGGCGTGGAGGCCGCCCCTCCCGAGGACTGGGCCAGGCACACCAACCACGTGTCCTGCAAGGTAATATCATATCATACATCACTACTATACACAGACGCGGAGGGGTTCGTCCACGTAGATTTGGAGTTAGAGCTGGAACTGGAGATGGGCGTGGAGGCCGCCCCTCCCGAGGACTGGGCCAGGCACACCAACCACGTGTCCTGCAAGGTAATATCATATCATACATCACTACTATACACAGACGCGGAGGGGTTTCGTCCACGTAGATTTGAGTTAGAGCTGGAGAGATGGGCGTGGAGGCCGCCCCTCCCGAGGACTGGGCCAGGCACACCAACCACGTGTCCTGCAAGGTAATATCATATCATACATCACTACTATACACAGACGCGGAGGGTTCGTCCACGTAGATTTGGAGTTAGAGCTGGAGCTGGAGATGGGCGTGGAGGCCCGCCCTCCCGAGGACTGGGCCAGGCACACCAACCACGTGTCCTGCAAGGTAATATCATATCATACATCACTACTATACACAGACGCGGAGGGGTTCGTCCACGTAGATTTGGAGTTAGAGCTGGAACTGGAGATGGGCGTGGAGGCCGGCGTGGAGGCGCCCCTCCCGAGGACTGGGCCAGGCACACCAACCACGTGTCCTGCAAGGTAATATCATATCATACATCACTACTATACACAGACGCGAGGGGTTCGTCCACGTAGATTTGGAGAGTTAGAGCTGGAACTGGAGATGGCGTGGAGGCCGCCCCTCCCGAGGACTGGGCCAGGCACACCAACCACGTGTCCTGCAAGGTAATATCATATCATACATCACTACTATACACAGACGCGGAGGGGTTCGTCCACGTAGATTTGGAGTTAGAGCTGGAACTGGAGATGGGCGTGGAGGCCGCCCCTCCCGAGGACTGGGCCAGGCACACCAACCACGTGTCCTGCAAGGTAATATCATATCATACATCACTACTATACACAGACGCGGAGGGTTTCGTCCACGTAGATTTGGAGTTAGAGCTGGAACTGGAGATGGGCGTGGAGGCCGCCCCTCCCGAGGACTGGGCCAGGCACACCAACCACGTGTCCTGCAAGGTAATATCATATCATACATCACTACTATACACAGACGCGGAGGGGTTCGTCCACGTAGATTTGGAGTTAGAGCTGGAGCTGGAGATGGGCGTGGAGGCCGCCCCTCCCGAGGACTGGGCCAGGCACACCAACCACGTGTCCTGCAAGGTAATATCATATCATACATTACTACTATACACAGACGCGGAGGGGTTCGTCCACGTAGATTTGGAGTTAGAGCTGGAGCTGGAGATGGGCGTGGAGGCCGCCCGCCCTGCAAGAGGACTGGGCCAGGCACACCAACCACGTGTCCTGCAAGGTAATATCATATCACACATGACTACTATACACAGACGCGGAGGAGTTCGTCCACCTAGATTTGCTGGAGCTGGAGAGGCACACTAACCACGTGTTCTGCAAGGTTGATAAAAGGAGAAAGTTTTAATGAAGATAAATAAAAAAATATTTTGAGGGACTTGAAATACCCAGATAGACGAATCGTGCAGGACGGCCGTTTATGTATATGAAACAAGCATTATAGTATTATGTACATTATATTATAATGCTTGTTTATTATGTATAGATAGAATTTTGTGCTGAAAATGACTTTTATTAAGTTCAGAGGCTGTTATAACAGTACTGAGATCAGCTTGCAATAAAAAAGTTTTAAAAAATCAGCAGAAACGATATCCATGTAGCTACCAGTTGAACCCTATAAATATGGTGATTATAAAGGAGAATCGCTATCATCGGACGAAGAAGAAGCTCTGTATTCGAACGAGGATATATTTCCTGTATTTCTTTGAATAATTTTTTAAGGACTATTATTTTTGTAATTTACGTATTTTCATATGAAAATATATTTCAAAATTTTTATTTTTACCTTCAAAGTTTTTTGTATCCCTCGAAATACCATAAATAAATTGTGAATTGTTTTTCAAGCAGATTAATAAGTAAAAATTATTTTGACCGCCTAGATCACTGAAATATTCCTATGTGGAATTGTTTTGTCTCTACGTTCGGCGGTAAGATAGCGCTGGAAACAAAAGAATATGCTAACAAGAAATATTTAAAAAATATTGTACGATTGCCGTTAAAATACTTATTTCATATTTTTATTCAGCCTGGTCGTTTTGAAAACTAAATCTTAAAAAAATAAGAGCGCCCGAATAATCTGCTTAAATAAGATCACCATTTTGAGGTTCGCGAATCACTAATATGTTTTCCTTTCAACAGCGTATTAATTTTGTTGTTTTCTTCCCTCGGAATAACTTTACTGTGTCAAGGTCCACTAAATACCATTTCATTTTGCCTAAAGTTGTTTATCACCGAAAAATTGCTTTAATTTGATGTCCTTGATTTAATTTGCCATATTGCCTTTAAATTATCGACTTTAAAACATCAAGTTTTTGCTAGGGCTGAATTATTACTTGCTTGCATTTGACACACCCATGCAGAGCCCTGTGCACTATTAGGTGCGAATATGTTGTGCCGACACAGATAACATTTCACATTAGGGTGACGCGTCCAAGAATAAACTGCGCCCGCCCCAATTTTAGAAAAAAATCTTTTTGTGTGAAAAAATATTATTAAATATATTAAATTCCAGGGAGAAAATCGAGGAATACGTGTGTATGGGAAGTGGCCGCGAGTCACATGGTGGAGTATGCTCTTCATTTAGTTAAGTTCTTTTTTTTGGCGAGTAAAAACGTAAAGATTTGCTGTCATCAAGTAAAATTGATTTTATACCGCTTGATAATTTTTTCCACATAAAAATGCTTTTCGAAGCGAAGTGTATGTACCCAATTTCAAGTTAGTATTATAACGGCGCATTACGAATGCAACTATGTAAGGACTTAAATAATAATTGGTTCGAGTTATTTAAAGATGGCATTGATGTTTTAAGGTAACCCCCGCCGCCGCGCGCCGAACAAATTAATGTTTTCTTGGAATGTTTTCCTTGCGATTTTGTTGCAATTCTTGTAAAATCTCCGATTGGAAATTCCTATCCAATCGATTCTACACAATGTATTAACTTGCGTTGCATTCTTATTATGTACATATGTACTTTATTAACAACTGACGCGCGTGCATGAGAAATATGTGCGAGTGTGGAGGAAGCTAAAGAAGTGTGGCAGGACAGAGTGGTGTGGCGTTCCATCCTCTCTGCCCTGCCTGGCCCTTCGGGGGAATGGAGTAAAACTAATTTGTTATTGATATCTTCTCTACTAGGTGGCGTGTTGCGTGTTGCGTGTTGCGCACCTGTCTCAGAGATAATGGTTAGAGTTAGTTAGTTAGAGAGTGATGGTTAGTTTACAATCAACTAGCCAGGGCGTATAACACTTAAAAAAATAATATCCTTTATTTGCAAGCAGGATTTTATTTTTCGTCATATATTTTCAATACTAAATGATCATATTAATATTATTGATATCTCAACAGAGACAGAGAAGCTCTGGAAACGAATGTGGGTTATCTAGGCGTTTACAGGGCTTATGACCTGTCATTGGCTGGGTTAAGTTTCGTTTCCAGAGCTTCTCTGTCTCTGTTGAGATATCAATAATATCTGATATCAGCCCAGCATGGGTATAATCCAGTAATTTGTCTACAATTATTTGTATTCATTCAAAATGTTGTTCGATCATATTAATGTTTAGTAGTTTTTATGTATTTAAAAATATATATAATAATGCGTAAATTATGGTCTTCCACGCCTTAAATATTTCTTTACCTTAGAGCTGAAATGCTAAACAAAATGAATTTTCTTACAAAATACAATAATTGTACTTTATAATACCTAATCATGGGCCAAAATAAAACCAACATCAAGTAATTATGTTTCATGACAAAAAATATTTTTTTTTGTATTGACAATAATGTGATTACCTCGCGTGATCTCAAAGTGACTATTATTTTTCATACCCTTTTCCATTAATGTATTCAGTTATGTATTTTTTGTTTCCTCTTTGTGTCTGTGTCACTTGGCCTTGTGTTAATTCGAGTTATCATGATCCGTTTATTAAAACCAAATCTGGAGCGTGTAAAAATGTGAAGGCTGTTGAACTGCCGTAAACTCTTGTCAGTCTAGACCTCTAGTCACGTGTTGAGTTATTATCATAATATTAATTTTTTGACAAATAAATTGTGGACTTAAAATCATAAATGGACTTTTTAATGTTTGATACTGTGTAGGGGAGGAGTGTCCTCGTTGTCTCAAGCAAGCATTAAATCTCGGAATCAGTAAACAATACAAACTAAAACTTGTTGTCGCCTGCATCTGATCCACCTGGTGATCAACCTCAGAAACTTATGGCATCTTAATAGTAAGAATGTGACAATTATCGGTCCGATATTAAAATTCCATTTAATTTGTTGTGTAAATAAATTGATGGTTAAATATAGCATATGGATCAGGCCAAGTAGATAGTCAGGGGGTTTTTGACTTTAAATTTAGACCACATACTTACTTTTATCTGTATGATTTAAAAATAAAAAAAATTGTATTGATGTTGGGTTACTTAAATTAAGATTGTATGTAGAATATACCCGTTATAAACAATGTAAAATGTTTCCCTCGGCACGGGTTATCCCAGTGAGGGAACATTATTATTATATATATTTTTTAAAAAACACTATGTACAAGTCAAAATAAATAAATATATTCTTTTTTTTTAACTATGACTTTGAACGTAAGTTTAGTATAAACTAACTTCGGGAGGAATCTCCCTCTATCTTTCCTCGTTCCTTTTCTTTTTATTTAGTGTTGAGTTTGAATTTCATAGAAAATAAATATTCTAAATTTTTTTAAATATTTTTTTTATTAATTGTAAGAAATAATTTTACAGTAGTCCTTATAAAACTAACACAAGTTTTGTCATAAGGTTCTATAGTATATAAAAATAAAAATAAAACAAAAACTAACCCAAACGAAAAACAATAAAAACAAAAAAATTAACAAAATGAAAAATAAATAAATATATATATATATTTTTATAATATACACATACATACATATATGCACGTGCATACATGCATACATACATACATTCTAACATTCTTTCTTCTTTTTTATTATAGCACAATCCAAGAAATTTCTTAGGTAACACACAAAAAAATACAAGGCACTGCATGATGAAGGGTCCGTTTTCCATACTTGTTATTGCTACTAAATAAAGGATTTTTCCTGCCAAACATCGTTATTATTTTATCTTATGTTAAAATCAAAAACGATTTTTTTTGGTCTACGTGATTTTATTATCAAGTTAGTGACAATTGTTTCGCCTTGTAAGGACAGTTTGATAATGCCCTTACAAGGCGAAACAATTGTCTCTAACTTGATAATAAAATCACGTAGAACCAAAAAAATCGTTTTTGATTTTAACATAAGATATCATGGAGTTCTACAAAATAAATGCCATATCAATAAAATTAAAAAAATCGTTATTTTACTTCTCAAATATTTATTATTTTAGTATTTTTCATTTTCTTGCATTGCATTGTTTAGAAAATTCACGCACCGTCGCGTCGCGTCGTTTGCGTCGTCTTTATACAAAATATAGAAGGAAATTGAATTGTGAAATTGTCGAAAAGTTGCGGAGATGCAGAACGAAAATGGCGGTGTTTGAATTACGCATTGTTGTTCCACAATACTCTACAAATGTTTCCGAGGAATGTTTGTAATTTTTCTAGAAAGAATTGGCGCCATTCGGCCTGTATTAACAGTACTGACTACTTCTCTCAGCATTCGACATTTTTATTTAGAAAACAATAATTTACGGATTTACCAACAGCCACAAGGCTTTGAAAAAAATATCGCATACACTTCAAACGATTTCCTAGGGAAATGAGATCGATTTTTCAAAAAAAATTATGAATTCTATGAAAGATAAAATAATAAACTAAAGGTGGCAGAAAAATAAAAACAATTGATAATTAAAGAGCACATCAAATTATAGATAATTTCACCTATCCTTAAAAAAAAAAATCCTTTTGCTGACACATTTCATGTACGCCGCCAATTCGGTCCCATGCAATTTAGCAAAATACATTATTTCCTGCCACAGTACTCCTAAAATAATAAATTAGTTATTATTGATATCTCAACAGAGACAGAGAAACTCTAGAAACGAATGTGGGTTATCTAGGCGTTTACAGGGCTTATGACCTGTCATTGGCTGGGTTAAGTGGCCACTTGATGTATATACAACATTCCCCATTCCGCCTTATCATCTGACAACCATATATGACAAATTTTTGAAACTTCTATATATGTTGAGTTTGTACAGAAGTATCCACATGTGAGTTGGTATTTCGACAGATTTCTAATAAGTGACATCTGTTGAGAAAATTTTTTTTGGCAATCTAACTTTATTGGTATAGGTAAGGTTCATCCGAACTTAATTACTTACTAGAAGACGCCTGAAGATGTCTCTCCAATTTTTGTTTGCTTTTTATTTTTCACCAGTAAATATTTTTAACAACGAATGTTTTAATACATCAAGTGGCCACTTTACCCAGCCAATGACAGGTCATAAGCCCTGTTAACGCCTAGATAACTCACATTCGTTTCTAGAGTTTCTCTGTCTCTGTTGAGATATCAGTAATATCTGATATCAGCCCAGCATGGGTATAATCCATTAGTTTGTCTACAAGTATTTGTATACGTTCAAAACGTTGTTAATAATAAATTAGTGTTTTGCCGTAGCGATAGGTCATGGTATAGTTTAGTTGTTAAGTTATTGTGTCGCAATAGGTAAGAAAGTTGCTGGGCTGTATCGCCCACTGGAGCCGCCCGCGCACGGTTACAGCTGTAGATAGTGAGGGCGTTTCACGATAGACGTTCTGGTCGATAGTGAAATTCACTTAACCGGCACTTAATCAATTTTACACCAACTGTTTTCTTCTCAATCAGTAGGGGAAAACTACCTTTTTTAAAAATGTATTTAGCATAAAAGAAAATCTATGCAATCGCGGGAAGAATTGCGGGACGTGGACCTGATCTGGTAGGATGCGCGGGAACTGGCGGCCGATCGCTTGACTTGGAGGCAGTTTGTGGAATCCATATGCTTTACATGGGGAGCGGATAATATGGTATGATGATGATGATGGTATTTTTCCGCATCCATCTAGAAATGTACCTACATTAATGCGTTTTACTGTTAATTGGCAGAAAACTTAAAATAGCTCCTAAAACTAAACAACTAATTAAAATGAGGTTATGTTGATGATTAGTTCAAAAATAAAACAATGAAGTGTTGGAGTGGATGACGAAAATTTTTCAGAAAAATCCACTAATTTGAAGCGTTGATTACAAATCGTAGGCCGAACAATAAAACCCTTTGATAATGTAGCTCTAATATGTAAATGTATATGTAAATAACTGGTCTTGCTAATTGATCATTCTTTACGAATTGATGTATTCTAGTTTTCTAGTTTTAATTGCCTCATGTTCTGTGTATGTTAGTGTAACTGTTACCAATTACCGAAGGCGTCAGTATTTAGTACACTTAACATAAAGCCTCCTTTAGATGAGCTTACCAAATTTTATGTTTTTTCGTCACAACAAAACAATATTTATATAAACATGAGAAAATTTTGGTCTCTGAATATGCAAATATTGAGTTTGCAACAAGTAAAAAAAAACGGACATCTTAATAAAAATGAAAGCGTCACCGACAGACCCTTACAATTACTTAAGGTCTGGTAAGCCTTAATGCGTAGCAAATTGTAATTAAAACGCATAAAATGCAGCATTTTCTCATCTTATGGGGTTCCAAAACTTCTGATAAACTAGAAGAAAAAAACGTATGTTCTCTTGTGTTTTCAAACTACCCATTTTAAACGGTGCTTTAGTTTGTATCCGGCCAGAATGACCACGCGATATGTCCAGATTAATTAAACTTTTATTCATCTTATCGTGTCTACTCCATCACCGTAACAATATTCATTAATTATAATTGCATTTCCGAAACAGTATTATTATCTTGCGTTTGAATGAAGTAAAAGGGAATGCGATCAAGGATTTGTTTTATTATAATAAATACAACTGAACCTTGAACGCGCCATTCATTAAAAAAAAAACTTTTTACAATTTTTCTATTTTCCCAATGACGTCAACGTCTGTTGTTTAAAATTTGTTATTTATGTATTAATTTGTATTATTCCAATACCTACTCAATTCGATATACACTTTAAGAAATTTTGTAAAAACAGTCGAATGTTTATTTTGAGTCACTGTAAATAAAATGGCATGAATTGTGAATGATGCTCAACATGGCATATATGAAGTGATCGCTTTACCCCAGCTATTATCAGAGACGTGTCATGTCCTGTAAAACGTCTAAAACGTCGAAGAATCTTTGTATGTATTGAGGTTTTCTAATAATGCTGCGAATCGGATTAATTAGATTCGCGGCATCCTGCCTCTGATTATTTCTCTATACTTTTGTATAATATACATAGTTAATGAACTCATCGCAATTCTTTAAAATATTTTTTTATTGAGTACAGAACTACAGACGAAGTATTCCTAGCGGCAATCTGGTAAATAAACTTTGTAAATTTCCTAAAAATAGCTTCAAACGGAAATGATATTTTTATCAACACTTTTATATCACATCACACTTCATGCACTACATGTATATCAGTATTTTAACATCACCAAAGCGTCCGTTCCAATAAAAAAAATCCGGCAGATATATCTTTTTCAAAATTAATGAAAATGCAAAAATATTTCCAACCAGACCAGACTTGAGTTCAAACTCCCTTTTCAGCAGACAATTCATTCAAATGAATCATTTTAGGAGGACGTTGATAATTTGGACTCATTTCTGTATTCAGATCTGATTTGATTTCTGATTCGTCCGTTCCTCCTACGCACTATTTTGCATGGTATATTATTCCCCTTTTCCTTTAATAAGTTCAGATTCCTTTATTGTGATGAGCATCCCTCGAAACTCACCCAGTTTGAGGACAAAGGCGTATTTCTTTGGGCGGTGGGTGGGTAAAAGCAGAAACACTAGTTTAAGATTATTCCGTTTAAAGTTTTAATAATGCGTCTGGATTGTTTTTCTTAAAAATACGAGCATAGGCTAGAAAGAGCTGGAAGCCGTTGTCTACTTTTTATTTATTCAGGCTATCAATATTAATACAGAATAAATTAATTGAATTAATATCAACTCACTCAAGTAATAAACTAACTTGCATTTTTTTAATTGGGTCAAACATAGCTTATCTCAGTTCCTGAGTGCAATAATATTAATATTACGAAGAGCTACAATTATAAGTGTGTATAACAATATACGATTGCACTATGATCTTGTCCCTATAAATATACTAGTATCGACTATCCTTTGCCATTTCTACTTGGCACGGTCCGATCTACGCCGCGCTTTATTCTTTGTGTTAAGGAATTACTGGATAGGAGAGAGGGGTCACTTTCTCGGCTCAGGATCCGTGGGTTATCTCCTCGCTTCTTCTACACTCCTAGATAAATATGGAAATAATGTTATTGTCTAAAAAAACTTTTGGCTGTCTGTAAAGTCGGTTTACGGACGATAATTTTACGTGATAACGTCATAAAAAAACATTGATAAAAAATAGCATACTTTTATGAATTGAATTAAATTATTATTACTGAATTATCATTATTTTGTATTATACAAAGCAGGAGTTAATTGAATACAATTTTTTCCATAAATTAACATTTTTTTGCACTCGTTAATTCAAACATTTGTTTACTTAAATTATACAAATTAATTACAAGTAACAATGTGCTATTAACAATTTATTTACAACCTATATTCATATGATGATATGATGTTTAAGATCCTCCAACCTGTGTTATTTTGTGAAGGATAGGACGCATCGGCTGATGGAGTGAAAGAGAGATAGATGCGTCACAAACCGAACTCTATCGCTTGTTCCGCGCTCTCGCTTGCACACTCGGCTCAGGCGGAACGTGACAATGAGTCATGCTTTTTCGTGTGTGCAGCCGGTGTTCATCGATTTATTAGACGTTATCACGTCAAAAATATCACTTGAAGAGCTTTCGTCTCCTTCACGATGACATTTCAGAAAAGTTCTGTTCCCAGCAATAATTTTCACCCAGTCTATCAGATTTTCCAATATTTGTTGTATGAAAAATTGGTTTAAAATTGGAATAATGAAAGCACGCTCCAGTATCAAATAAGAAATTATACGTAAATTTCATAAAAAAGTTGAACCTTGTGGTCTAACAGTGACGAACTCTTAATGGGATTCCCTTGGTTCAAATTTCCCTTCATCAAAGCTTGTTTCATACTTTCTTCAATGTATTTATGTATTTGTAAGTAGTTTCTAAATTGATATATATTATAGGAACGCAAACCAAACTCCTAAACTCGAATCTTGGTCCTTCTTCGCTATCTGCTGAGCTAAACGATAAATTATTATATCTACTGTAATAGCATATGCTTAACTTTTAAAATCAACATATGAATCATCGCACACCGTTTGAAAAAATCTCTCTCTTTCAAAATCTATTCTCATATTCTTATTTAAATCAGGGGCGTAGTTAATATTGTAATGTTCACCTGTCCTTGACCAACATCTTTAGTCTGAGATCAACATCTTTAGTCTTTGATCATTTTCTTGTCAGCAAAAGGTTCTGCAAAAAGTTGTTTTACGTTTCTCGTAACTGGAAACTTGATGGATGGGGTTCGGAAGATTATGATTTACAAAGGAAAGGATAATAAATTGTTCTGGTAAGGAATAAATAATCAAAGTGTGTTTGTTACCAGTAAAGTACCTTGAAAATGAGAGTGAAATCAATTATTTAATTTTTACAAATCAGTTGCATTCTACTAATGTATTATATCTATAGTTATTCTGTATAGACATTAGTAGCCGCCTTTTTAATCGTATTTAAAGCATTTCCTTACTTTCTAGGCATTAATAGAATTAGTGTGCTAAAAGTTTTACGCGGTTTTCTATTATAAATACATTTAGAAGGCCTTATTTTTACCTTAGGAGAAGATCTTTTTAGGCAACATTTTTAAGGTGATATTTTTTACGTATATTTTTAGAAGTCCTTTCTTTTATGTATTAAAATAATTAGAAAGCCCATAGTTCTCGTAGGTTCCTGGCATTGATATTTTAGATATATTGTGCCTTTTTTCCAATTTTAAGGTTTACTTTAAATGCCTTGATAGCATTATAAATACGGTTCATATTTATCATATTTCTGAATAATTATTACATGTGATCTCACTTCTTGCGGATTAATTAAAGCGCTTTATTATTGGATAAAGGAATAGCGGTGAAGACTTTTAGGCTTGTCATCATAATTCTCATCATTCCATATTTAGAGCATATGGATCGCACAAACTGCCTCCAAGCTAAGCGATCGGCTGCCAGATCCAGTGCGAGACTTGATCATTTTAAAATGACTTCGAAGGGTGCAATTTTATTTTCTAATTTTATTTATTGCTTTTATGATTGTTCTATACTCTCGCAAAGTTGACTGACATTCAATGTTTTACTGTTACGATTGTTCTATACTCTCGCAAAGTTGACTGACAGTCAATGTTTTTTATGTAAACGTTTAAGTAGATATTGATGTATTGAATGCTCTTAAAAATGTAAAAAACAAATAACATATTAAAATTAATAGGTAAATTAACAATTTCTTGTGTGCAAACACACGATAATAGTTGATATTTTGCGTGTCTTTTGACAGACTGTACAGTTTTCTGAACCAGAAACTGCACAAGAAACTTTACAATTCTCTCGTCCTATATAAAGTGCGGATTTATTCTTAGTAAATAAAGTAAAATATGAATGCAGAGAATGCGGAGAATGCATTATTATTATTTATAGACTGTTGTCCAGCGTTAGGCGTTAGGTAACGGAGATAGCGACAATGCATCCAAAGTCCACACGGACTATGACAACAACACATCGTGATGGCATATTCATTGAACAAAGTCTCATGCCGCTTGTACAGGACTTGGTTCAAACAAAATTCCACCGTGACGTAATGATGATTGTTCCCCTTGCCCCGGACGCGAGACCAATCCTACTAGACTAGACTAGACTAGACAGAGATATACAATATCAGTATTAGGTATGGAAAATTGCTGCATTGTTATCATGTATTCCATTACTTACATTTTCCAGTACATAACGATGTTTTCTGATCGATTTGTCTTTGTGTTTCTCGCTCGTTATTTTTTCGAAACTTTTCGCCTTTTTCACAAGGGAAATCCTAACTACAGTGGGATCCATAACTCAGGGGACAATCGGAATCTGAGACCGGTTAAATACAATAAAAAAAATAACAGTACATTTTTTTTATGCGTTTCAGAACATTATGAACCTTTTTTATTTATTTTTTTTATCTCAGTTCTGTTCAGTGCCACAAAAATGGCGTTTATTTCAATAAATTTTTAAAAACAAAAAAGAAGAAAGATTCCACTAACCATGTGCTTATCTCAAAAAGTCAAGCATAAATGACTAAAATATATTCCTTTTAAAATTGCTTGTTTTAATTGCACTCGTAACAATTATTACGAGTAACGACATTTTATTTATGAAAAAATCTCCTTTCATAATTTGACTTTTTTTATCATATCTGTATTTCGTTTAAACTTGAATTAGTAATATTTTCGTAGATAAACTTATGATTTTAAAAAATACAAATTAATAATTATTTCGCCTCCGTGCGCGACGAATCAGACTCATTCGGCGTCCAGCAGAAAGCTCTTATCTACGCGATGCACAGACTCATTCACCGTCCAGCAGAAAGCTCTTATCTACGCGATGCACAGACTCATTCACCGTCCAGCAGAAAGCTCTTATCTACGCGATGCACAGACTCATTCACCGTCCAGCAGAAAGCTCTTATCTACGCGATGCACAGACTCATTCACCGTCCAGCAGAAAGCTCTTATCTACGCGATGCACAGACTCATTCACCGTCCAGCAGAAACATTGGCTATGTTGTAGTGAAAACAAAAAAAATGATTAAAAAATCTCATTTTCATAGGGATTCAGTTTCACTATAAAAACTATGACAACCTACATACGTACATAAAACCTGCATAAATGCGTTAAAACACGCATTTTTTTTTACGGAATCGGCGTAGGTACTTCCGTTGATAAAAACACATTGTATTTTTTATCAGTTGAACTCAATTTCAGTGAAATTAAACTATTTGCAGACATTTGTGGCCATGTTATAACCACAAACCTGCTTCAGTATAGATAACCACACATGTATGGGTACCTGTTTCATGTCGGATCCTATCGTGCATGAGTTTTTCTTTGGTTAGAGCACAGTTTGCAGAGGTACTCGTATAATGTTTTTTAGTGCATTTTGACCATTTGTTTACTGAAATAAGAAGTACACAATAAAACGACTTTCGAAAAAAACATACCTATCGAAGAAAACTAATAAAAATATTTAAAAAATGTTTTTCCATGCATCTATCCTATCCTCTACATATTGAAGTAATTGTGTGCTAAATAATAATAAAATGTGTTTTTGATTGTTGGCAGGTAGCACGCTCGGCGCCCAGCCGCCGCCCATGGAGCCGGCGGCCGCGCTCCGGCCGCCCGCGCCCGCGGCCCGCCGCGCCGCGCGCCGCGTCCCCGCCGCCCTCGCGCTCCACCTCCATCTGCCACGTGCGCGCGCCGAGCTGTTCCCCAAGCGCGCGCCTGGAGCCCGACGACCCCGGCCTGGCGGTGCCCTTCGCGCCCATCTGCGGGGAGGCGGTGCAGGTAAACTATTCTCCACCCAACCCGAGTGCCCTACTCGGCCAACCGTCCCCAATAGGGTTCTTCCCGATAGCATGAATATCCTTGAAAACGTTATAAATATTTAAAGTATATTTTTACTATTCCAACGATATAAAACACAATGATAAAAAAAATTGTTTTCATTTATAAATTTATGTTTTAAAAACACGAAAATACGAATGATTTTTAACGCCCGTTTATTGGTTAATGACGTTATACCCGTCTACCCGTGAAAGGCGTGAAATTCATTCCGTAGTGAGCGCCTATATTGCTGTGACGTCACACCGCATGCGCGCCAAATGGAGGATTTTGCGAGCGATTTGAAAAAGAGCTATTCAAACCGCGTTTAAAACATTCATATGACATCGTAAAAATTTAATAAAAATTCCCTTGATATTGTAATTTTTCAATAATTTTTTTGAAATCATAAATAAAAAATCGGGAAGAACCCATTCTGCGGGATAGCTGTAATCCCGCATTTTAATCATTAATCAAATAGTCCTAAAATAAATAATACGGACTTTATACGGTACAGAAGACTGCACAGTTTCTTGTTCAGAACACTGTACGAATGTTTGTTCATAAAAACAAAGATTTATTCACGATAAATAGCGACAAACATAATACGAATACAAGGAATAAAAATAAATTTGCAGATCATACAGGGTGTAACAAAACTCGATATGCAAGCGGGAATCAGTGAATCTACATAATATTTGGAGTCGATTTGTAGTTTTTTTTTTAAATTCGACCTAAAGCTATCTTTATATGGCGCAGTTTACTACACAGTTTCTGTGCAGTCTGAAAACGGTCCCGTATAAAGCTAAAGCTGCATGAAAAACTGTGTGCTTAGTGTCAGATTTAAGATGAATGACAGTCAATGTTTTTTTATGTAATACGTTTAGATAGAAAGCTTAATACACATGTGACATACATACAAACAACATTCCACGCATGTTTACAAAGGCAAGCTCAAATATACTATGAGAGTTAACTATAACAATAATAACTTAACCGCGTTTCAACATTGGTTTATTGTATGCTTTTAAATACGTAAAAAAAAATAAATCATATATACATAATTAGCTAAATATACAATTTTCCTGAGAGCAAACATACGATTAATAACTTACAATCGCGTTTCAAAATACACATATTTAGCGTGTCTTTTGACAGAAGTTTGACAGACTGCACAGTTTTCTGAACAAGAAACTGTGTAGTTTTCTGAACCAGAAAACTGTTCTCATATAAAGTGGCATTAGTTTTCGAGAAAATTGAGGACGAAGTTGATTTTTTTTTGCAAATTGTTATCAAATATCATGTATTTAGTCAAATTAATACTATCCATGAAGAAAACAAAATAAAAAACGCGTTTTAATAAGAATATGAGCAATTTTACTTAATTGCCATGCGCATACTAATGAAAACTTTTGTGAGAAAGAAAAAAAAATTAAAAAGTCTTATTACACAAATCGTCTCAAATACGATGTAGATTCACCAGTTTTCGGGTTGTACTACAAGTTTTTTGTTACACCCTGTATAAAGCCGTTTGGAAAAATCAGAAGTCATTTAAAGGGCAATGTACACGCATTGTATAACAGGTTCCAGAAGCATTAAATATTATGTAATAAGAAATTTAAAAAGATGATAAAAAATTAAATTTATGTAAGGTAACTTACTTCGAAGACCAAAACCCTTGGCTGTGTGATAATTTTGATATGTAATTTATGTGACATCAAAATCGTGATATTTCCGCCCTTTTCCTCTCACAACCTGGTACAGTGCGAGAGTATGTGCTTTGAACACACAATTTCCCCCCCCCCCCCCCCCCCCCCCCCCCCCCCCCCAATATTTTTTTTCCCCCCCTTCTTTATATTTTTTCCGCCACCATATTTTTTTTGATGTGGTCCCCCCCCCCGATTTTACGCCAAACAACACACACACACACCAACACAGTTTATTTTTGGTCAAACTGCCTCAGGTACTTGCATAAGACTTTTCAAATCACCAGACCTAGCGTTTTCACTGATAAGTCCTTTAATTTATGGTGCCAGCTCATCCTTGATCGACGAGGACGTTGCCAAATGATCAATCATCTGTGCTATTTAAGGCACAACTATTATACGTGGGGACTGTTTACTAACACAGTTTCTGTGCGCAGGTCTGAAAAACGCTCTGTCCCGTATAACAGCTAAAATACTGGATGAAAACTGTGTGCTAGTGTCAGATTCTCACTGTGCGCTAATTCCACACATTTTTTCACACAGTTTCGGCGCGCGCATCACCAGCCGCGAGGCGATTACATTATACGACTCAGTATACTACGTATTATACTAATAGTATCGGTAATTATACAAATAAACTTTGATAACACTTTTACTATGGCGTAAATATAAATATAATGTAATAAATAATATGAACTGAAATCCTAGATCGAAATTCTAAATATATCGATTAACGACTATTTGACAGATGAAGTAATGTTGCCAAATTATTGGTCAGAAAACGGTACAAGAAACTGTGTTGTTTTCTGAACAAGAAACTGCACAGTAAACTGTCTTTATTCTCTATTCAAATTGTTAGAGGGAAACAAAGTGATGGAAATGTATTGGATAGTGGAAGATAGACATAGTGAGCTCCTCCCAATGGATGTGTCTTTTTTTCACTGTAAAACACAAATGGAACATACAATGTTGACAATTCTCTTTAAAATCACTGGTCTTGTGTAACATAACACGCCTCGG
Organism: Micrasema minimum; assembly: GCA_022494985.1. NCBI lineage: Eukaryota > Metazoa > Arthropoda > Insecta > Trichoptera > Brachycentridae > Micrasema > Micrasema minimum. The sequence goes on along the minus strand of JAGVSP010002275.1, from coordinate 67,724 downwards.
ATAAATAATAATGACAAGCCTTTGTATAATAATTTATTATAATCAGAATTCAATTATTCTGGAAATTTTAAAATTGTTATCATTGGTGTAATGATGAACGTTATCACCACACATTCCAGTATTGTAATGCTCGGCTAATTAGTATTCCGTTTCAGTGTGGCAACACAGAATAACCTTCATTATCATTTGACAAACACAAGTTCACTGAACTTGGCCAATTATCGCCCAACCATTGATACAATAAACGTCTCACTATTTGCCCAATCTTTGTGTATTCAGATTTGCTTACTTGAATACGTAGGCGCTTAGACACACTATAATATATGGAATAATTTCATTCCATTACAATGTCACCTATAATACTACAAATAATATAAAAAACAAAAATCGGTTTTTCCAAAAGATGTCTTATGATTATCATTGTGATTCTTTCAGTAGAACCTACTAAAAATTTGACATTTGATAACAAAAATTTTATGTATTGTTAACAACATTTTGAATGTATACAAATACTTGTAGACAAATTACTGGATAAAACCCATGCTGGGCTGATATCAGATATTATTGATATCCCAACAGAGACAGAGAAACTCTGGACGCGAATGTGGGTTATCTAGGCGTTTACTGCCAAAAAATGCTTAAGAATCTTCTCAACAGATGACACCAGCATAGAAAATTTCGGTAATGCGGAACGACGTAGACGAGTTCAATATATAACAGTTCCAAAAAATTTCATATATGGTTATCAGATGATGGGCGGAACGGGGAATGTTGTAGTACATCAAGTGGCCACAACCCAGCCAATGACAGGTCATAAGCCCTGTAAACGCCTAGATAACCCACATTCGCTTCCAGAGTTTCTCTGTCTCTGCTGGGATATCAATAATTTATATATTGTATTAGAGTTTACCTAAATGTTGCATTTTATAGTGCAATAACCATATTTCAAACCTTTATATCTAATAATGATTATTTCGCGTTGTTTTAATGCCTTGCAGGAAACCCGCTTGCACAGCGCGGGGGTGTAAACTGTGCGCCTCTCGATTTAAACATACACTATTATGTTCTAATCTATACATCATGATGTTTGTTTGAAAGCACTAAAAATAATGAATATATTTTTTTACAAAGATGTGAATGTTTGTTAAATTGCTTGTGTTTCTCTTTAACAAGTTTAGGCCATCTCCATTGTAAATGGAGTATTTAGCACCTCTGTACATATAACTTCTGTGTTCTAATGACACGGAAAATTAATTCTATTCTCAACTGATTATGGTTTCGCTCAAGCCTAACTGTTTCAAACTGTTACCGGTTTTAAAAACACAGTTTAAAAACATTTCCCCTCTCTATCTTAAACTTTTATTCCTTTACCTGTCTCTTCCTCCATCATTTCTTAGGTAGACATTGATTATTATATGGAACAAATTGCCACTATTCAATAAACCTGCAGTGTACACTAAAATCGTACATAAAGCTAAATAAATACAGATTATGCTTTTCTGAGTTATTATGCTTTGCTGTTTTTGAGCTTTGGGTTGGCAACTCAAATCCCAGAAACGCGACATAATAACCTAGAAAAGCACTATCCGTTTCTTGAGGCTGTGAAAATGTATAAACTTAAATATTCTGCGATGTGTTTCAACCACTGTAATAGTAACGAGACTGAAAAACAACATTTTAAATTTTAATACAAATATATAATGTCTACTATGTATGCCTCCCGAGAACCATTAACCATGCTTGGCTAGGTTCTCTGCGTCCTGGACGTCCGCTGTTGACAATCCGTCGGAGCTGCGGGACGTGGACCTGACCTGGGAGGATGCGCAGGAACTAGCGGCCGATAGCTTAGCTTGGAGGCATTTTGCGGAATCCATATGCTCCACAAAGGGAGCGGATATGGTATGATGATGATGATGACGATATATTGTGTCTTTCTCAGGCTTGAACATAAAAAAATAATCAGTTTTCACACATCCACAATGCATTAAACCAATACTTTGATAGTCCTTCTGTAAGAATCATGGTTAGTGATAAATATGTGAACAATACGTACTAAATTCGTAAACTCCTATAAATACCTAGATATCCATATTCCCTTCCTCACTTCTCTCTGTTGAGATGTCAAATTGTGATAAATTCATTTCCTAACCAACTAACTAACTAACCATCGCACCATTTCCCCGAAAGGGTAGGCAGCTGTGCGCCTCTCGATTCAAGCTTAGACTATGATGTTCTCTGCGTAATCTATACAATGATGTTTGTGTGAAAGCACTAAAAATAAAGAATTGATATGAGTCAAGGTCCGTATAAACCAAGAGGATAGAACGCCACACCACTCTGTCCTGGCATACTTCTCTTGCTTCCTCCACATTCATACATCTTCTCATGCACGCACGTCGATTATTCCGACTTCTTACATGCCCATTTTCAAGCATTTGTTTTACTTGATCATGCCATGTCTTTCTCGGTCTTCCTGGACATCTACATCCAGGCACAGTCGCATCATATATTTTTTAGCCCAAATTCATTTCCTGGAGCGAGTAATCTCTGAATTAGAGAGTTATATTTAGCAGCTAATCTCTTCTCCGAACCTTGTTCCGTATTGATGTATTTTTAAAGGAAATCAATTGTCAATGTCGTCAACAGTAGGACAGAGATAAGTGCAAATCCAAATACTCCCCCAAGTACCGAGGCCATAAACCAGGTCTGTGTGGATGTTTGCCACACATGGTTTTCAGTTGATAAAAGTAAAAATTATAATGCAAATTCCAATCGGCTTATTGCACAAAATTAAAACAAAAAAACACAAAGCTATCGGTGCAATCCATTTTTAAATCTATGAATTAAGAGCATACTCCGCTTGTGGCCGCTTTCCCATACAAACGTATTCCTCGATTTTCTCCCTGGAATTTAACAAGCAACTTATGTATAAGGCCTTGTGTTAGTTTTAGATTCAATGAATATTTAAATACTTTATTTGCATTCCCGTCGTGTTTTTGCAACATGTAAAGATAATATTTACTTTGATATTTTTAATTATGCGATATATTTTAAACAGGCGATGGAATATTTAGCTGTGTACATTAGTGTATCGTTCTGATAATTTTGTTGCTAGGCTTGCGATCGTATGATCCGCATAATATTATGTTGTTGTTTTCTAACCTAACCTAACCTAACCTAAGATCTTATGAATATTTTGCCATAATTAATAATTTACAGTATCTATCTAATAATAATTATGTTGCTAAGAGATTGAAGAGAGGTGAAGAATTCACAAACTTGACATTGATCAATCGGATCTGTAATGATTTTTTGAGGGTTTTGTTTATATCTATCATTTTTTTTCACAAACAGATTTTTCCTAGTTTATTTTATGTTTAATTACAAAGGAATAAGTGGATGCATATAATTAGATTGTGCTAACTGTAGCTCAATCACAGATGACTATCGACGTGTTAATAAGCGACGTGATAACGATTTCTCACCATGGATGTTTAACGTTTTCGCGATCACAATGAATCATCCGTTAAAAGTTATCGATCGGGATTATTATATTTTTTAATTTGTCACATTTTAACCTGATGCTTGGCAACACCTAATATTAAATGTCAAAATTCAAAATATTTACGCTTCGCGACATTACACATATTGAATAATGTTTAAATACCGCTTTAAATATGGAAAATACGCCAAAACTGTAAGTAAAGTAAAATAATTTAGTTTTATAGAGTTTTAATTGTTTGTGCACAATTTATCATGCAATTTATTTGCTTTAAATCAATTTGAGAAAGCAATAAAACGAAACATTTGTCAAAGTATGCCTTTCATCTATGGTGCTTGGCAACGCGACCGTGATATGAACGTACGTTCATTGTGATCGGTCAAATGCTTAGCACGTCGACAATCATCTGTGATTGAGCTACTGGTACCTACAGGATAAGTTGCGATCTAGCTTCTTTTGTACAGTGCTGTTGAGGCGATTTTTCACAAAAACAGCGCCATATAAGCTGTCGAAATAATAATAACTAGGCAGAGAGGATAAAATGTCACATTACTCTGTCCTGCCGCAACTACTACTACTTTCCCTTATCCGTACCCAATGGCCCATAGGGCACTGCATTGGTACACCGAGTACAGTCAATTTGAATCACTTGGCGGCTACACTTCAGCGCCAGTCCAGAGTGTCATGTATGAAATATATGTTTATGAGAAAAGCGCATTGAAATAAATGTTTCATATTGACCTCTATGGAATTGGAAGTTGCGACCTGATGCATGGTAGCCCACTAGTCCACAAACAGTATTTGATAAAAGGTTTCCGGGTTTGCGTAATATGTCCATAATGTGTAGAGTAAACACTTCAGAATGGATTAACTTGTTTGACCCCTAGCAACATGATTATGTTTATAGTGTAAACAAGTACGTACACATGTATTCAGTCACCTTATTATAATACCATAATAATGCATTCTCGTAAGAGTGTTGCACGCCTAATGTTCTCAACGTTTCCTTTTTTAAATTTTATTTCATTTACCTTTTTGTACATATAGCGGTGTACATTGGCGGGTTTATTGCCTAATTTCATCCAACCAACCAATAAAATAAAGTAGTGCAGGTATTTAACATAATTGCAATAACAGTAAGAAAACACTCTTCCGTGTTCTTCAACCGTGTTTTAAAATTAGTGACTGTTTCGGCTTCCTTTATAGCATTTTGGAGTTTGTTCTAAATCGTTGTACAATGTTAGATTTATCACACAAGGAAACTAAATCGCTGTACAATGTTAGATTTATCACACAAGGAAACTAAATTGTTGTACAATGTTAGATTTATCACACAAGGAAACTAAATCGCTGTACAATGTTAGATTTATCACACAAGGAAACTAAATCGTTGTACAATGTTAGATTTATCACACAAGGAAACTAAATTGTTGTACAATGTTAGATTTATCACACAAGGAAACTAAATTGTTGTACAATGTTGGATTTATCTATAAATTATTATGTTTAACAGTTTCAGAATCCTCATACAGCCATCGTATTTACGAGTTCATAAATGGTAATTCTAATATTGCATCTAGAGGTCAAATAATATTTAAATCAGGAAATTTCCTACTAAGTCAATATTGGCCGAGATGTTTATTCAACTAGCAAATGACATTTATAAATACATAAATATTGAAAATCAACATCACAAGTATTGTTTAGAGATAACTATTGACGCAAGTCCAATTTCATGAAATGCTTTCGTGTGTTCTGATTAAAACGGGTCTTCTCCAGCTTAAGGTTGTGGCCTCGAAGTCGGGCATTGTTTTTTTAGTTTGAAAATTTCACACAATTTATTACAGATATAACATAGTGACGGCTCATTATTTTATGTTTCGATTAAATCGCCCCTTTCACGTCTTTTCTGCAGTGTTGTGAGATCAACAGTTTCCCGTCTCTGCTCATAACTAACCATCACGCCATTTCCCGAAGGGGTAGGCAGAGAGGATAGAACGCCACACCACTCTGTCCTGGCATACTTCTCTTGCTTCCTCCACATTCATACATCTTCTCATGCACGCACGTCGATTATTCCGACTTCTTACATGCCCACTTTCAAGCACTTGTTTTACTTGATCATGCCATGTCTTTCTCGGCCTTCCTCGACTTCTACATCCAGGCACAGTCGCATCATACCTTTTTTTAGCCGTTCTTTCATCATCCATTCGCTCTACATGACCGAACCAACGTTAAAGACCTTTCTTAATTTTGTCGATGATGCTTATCTCAGCCTTGCATTCTGCTCTAATTTCAACATTAGTGCACCTATCATACATAGTTTTACCACACATTCGCCTGGAAGATCGCATTTCAACTGCATTCAATCTACTTTCATCCTTATTTTTCCAACTCCATGCTTCGCTTCCATACATAAGGGTTGGTACCAGAACTCCATTATGCACTGCCAATTTAGCCTCTTTTGATAAGCACTTATTAGATACTACCGACTTTAAGGCACCATTAATTCTGTTACCGGCACTAATCCTCCTTTCAATGTCCTTATCCATATTTCCATTACTAGTGAACATGCTTCCCAGATACAAATTCTTCCACCTGTTTCAAGCTATCGCCATTTACTACAATCTTACACTTAGTCATATTTTCATTTCTTTCAAAAACCATCAAGGAAGTTATGTTCGTAATAATTCGATTTGCGTGATTTCTTTTTAGTATTGAATAATTGATATTAGAGGCTAAACGAATTTTCATATTTTGTTGCGTTCTGTATTTGTCAACACTCCAAGATTTGACATACCGTATCGTTGTTCCCAGGTGCACGTTTGTGACAGGCGAGCAGTGCATGGAGTGGCAGCGGCGGCTGGAGGCGGCGCTGCAGCCCCCCGCCTCGCTGGAGGGGCTGTTCGCCTTCCCCTACCACGCCTGGGCCGCGGAGCCCGAGGGGGCGCAGGTCACGCGCCGCCTGGCCGCGCCCCTGCCCGCCGACCCGCATCAGGACTTCAGAAAGGAGGTAGTGGATCTATATTCTTTATTTTACACCTTCAAACCAAACCTCAATCTCATCGTGGTATTCCATAAAACCCGCTCTTACAATTAGGAATTCTCTACTACTCTCCCTTATCAGCGCCCAATGGTGCATAAGGCACTGCATTGATGCACCAAGTGCAGGAAATCTTGATCAAGATAGAGAATATCTCATTTATGTGTAAAAAAAAAATATTTAGCTGGTAACACAAATCCATTGGAAGTTATTACATTTTTAATCTAGTAGCTCGTGATTTTATACTAAGAATGTTTCATAAAACCTCATTTATCTCAGAAGTAGAAATTTGCAGTTGGATCTTTTCTGCATAAAGGCGTCCAAATATTAATATGAATAAATATCATTAAAGTTTCATAACCTTGAATCCCTTGCACTTGGAAGAAATATCAATGATCAAAGTTTGCTTTATAAAATTGTAAATAACAAATTTGACTCACCAGAATTAATTAATCTACTCTCTTTCCGTGTCCCTTCCAGACCAACTAGACTGCCTAAAGTTTTTCATATACCTAAAGTTAAAACAAATCACCGAAAAAATTATACGATTCCTCGAATTTGTAAGGCGTTTGATGATAAATTTAACAGCTTAGATATGTTTAACACCCCATATAACAAATATATAAAGGAACTCAAAAACTTGCAGACTTAAGATAACAAATATTTATTTACATTATAAAGTAGATTCTTATAAACTGTTTAAAAATTACTTGCGGATACATTTAATTGGATGGCAGGCATGTAATTGTTAATTATTAGTTTTTATTATATTATGTTTTACCTGTACATCTGTTTGTATCCCAAATAAAATAAAATATGTCATGTAGACACCCTAAGGGAATGGAATCCGCAACCTCATGCGCGGTAGCCCTACAACACGAGGAGAACAAATATTGAGATTTTGTCATGACTTGTCTCCAGGTGACGCGACTGCAGTTTGACCTGCACGGCGCGTGGCGAGTGTCCTCGGCCAACCTGGACTTCCGGCTGTGCGCGTCCTACCCCCCGCTGCTGCTGGTGCCGGCGTGCGTGTCCGACGACGCTCTCGAGACGGTCGCCAAGTTCCGCAGCTCGCGCCGCATCCCCGCTATCGTGTGGAGGTGAGAACCACTAATCACTTCCACCCTGAAATGTCTGGAGTGTTGGCCCACTCCAGATAAAGAGGGGTCATGTTAAGTTGAGGTACCTTTTGCTCCAATACAGAGTGGAATTCATGGAGTAACGACAACAGGTTTAAATTTGATTAGTGAGGATACTGTCTGAATAAGATCGATATGCTCTCACATACAGCAAAGTTTCTGAGCCATAAATTTTGGATATCACAATAATAACATATTGCAGTTATATCAAGAATAACGTATTGCAGTTACCTTATTCAACCAGGAATCATTAGGTTTTTTTTTGGAATGGTAACAATAGAACCGCTTGCTGTAAATTGCTGTAATAAGAGGTTTTATTTCTTACACTATATATACGAAATTAAGATATTTGAAATCAGTGTATACCTATTAAAACATAAAAAGCATCCTTGTGATCAGTTATAAATATTTAGATGAAGAAAAAAAGTATTATATTAGCTGTAAGAATTTTTTTATAGAATAAAAATGTACGAGGCGTATTTTTTAAGTAAGTACCGTTTTGCGATTCCGCCGCCGCATCGCTACGGTCGGCGTTCCGCGCATGCGCGCTGGTTACCTACATCTCTTGTCTACGCACTGACGCCATTACAGTCTGATTCTTCATTGTATACGTTGTTTACTGAGTGTTTAAGATGCCAATGCCTCATCAAATCTTTTAAATGGGAAACTCTAGATCATCCTCCATACAGCCCTGATCTGGCGCCCAGCGACTACCATTTGTTCCTGCACTTGAAGAAACACCTGGGTGGTCATCGTCTTCAAGACGATAACGAAGTCAAAACAGTTGTGATACAGTGGTTAACAAGTCAGGCGGCAGAATTTTATGAGGAGGGTATTCAAAAACTGGTGCCACGTTATGACAAGTGCCTCAATATTCACGGAAATTATGTAGAAAAGTAGATTAAGGTACAGGCTTTCATGTAAAAAATAAAATTATTGCGATATCTTTGCACGTCTTTTTTAAACTCCAAAACGGTACTTACTTACAAAACACGCCTCGTACAAACAAACAAATAGATATTATAGATCATAATTTTAATTGATTTGGTTTTCTTTACAGGCACAAAGGCAACGGTGCTGTGATAGCTCGGTGTTCACAACCCGAGGTGGGCTGGCTCGGCTGGCGCTCCAATGAGGACGAGCAGCTGCTGGCCGCCCTGTCGGCCGCGTGTCACTTCGACCGCGGCCCCTCCGCCTCCGTCATCCCGGCCGGCCGTGAGCCCGCGCGCAGGTAACCCTAACCCAACGTAACCTGCACGAGATGTATTAGCTGAATCCCAACACCATCACCAACCTACGGGGCCACAACTGGAAACTCTAACGCCTGCTTATAATAACATTAATAATAATTGTGAAAATAAGTTGCCGGCTGATTAAGTGACTGTCACCGTGTCCACCGCAAAGTAAACATATTAAAGCGTTCTCACTAGCACTAGGGTGATGTGACTAACAGTGAATTACATTATTTTATCTAAATTTTCCCAATTCAATGATTTAGATTACATTAGATTTTTAATTGTTTTTTTATAAATTTCCAAAATAGAATATTGTTTATAGATTTGGTCTATCGTTGGGCACACTAAACATTTTAAAGAGTAATTCTGTTGAGAATGTTGATGGTTTTTTTAATATCACTTTAATAATTAATCTCTGCACCACTTTAACTGAATTAAAAATATTTTATTGAACAAAATTGTTTAACCCCCAGGTACTGATTGTGGACGCTCGATCGTACGCCTCGGCAGTGACGAACCGCGCGCGCGGCGGCGGATGTGAGTGTCCGCAGTACTACCCGTGCGCCGAGATCCAGTTCATGTGCCTGCCCAACATACACAGCGTGCGTAAGAGCGCGCAGGCTCTACGCTCGCTCGCCGCGGAGCCCTCGGATCATGCCAAGTGAGGAAACTATGTTTTATCAACAACATTTTGAGTGCGTCCAAATTCTTGAAAAGACAAAAACAGAATTTTCACCCATTATTAGGGGTAACATTCAATTATAATTTGACATCTCAATGCAATCAAAATGTGGTTTTATAAAAATTAGCTGGTAAAAGTTATAAGCTTAACAAATTTGAAGAGTCATCTTCAGGCGTTTCCTAGAAGGTGATATAATTCGGTAAGAATCTCAACAATCATAAAGGTTTCTGCTTAGCAATTTTCTCAAAGGATGACAGAGAAGTTTCACATGTGAAGCGTCGCGCCATATCACTGTATATACAGGGTGTAACAAAACTCAATGTGCAAGCGGGAAACCAGTGAATTAACATAATATTTGGGGTTGATTTTGTAGAATAAAATTTTTGGATTTGACCCTTAGTTTTCGAGAAAATTGAGTACGAATTTGATTTTTTTTCCCCCAAATTTTTTGGCAAGTTGTTATCAAATATCATGTATTTACTCAAATTAATACTATCCATAAAGAAAGCAAAATTAAAAAACGCGTTTTAATAAGAATTTGAGCAATTTTACTTAATCGGCCATACTTATGAAAGCTTTTGTGAGAAGAAAAAAAAAATTTTTTCAAGCTCAGATTAAAAAGTCAAATACGATTTTACACAATCGAGTTTTGTTACACCCCCTATACAAGTTCTGATAATTGGCGGATATGGATATTAAATTCTAGGCAAAATGGGAAATGTTGTAATGCATCATGTGGCCACTAAAGCCAGCCGCGCCTAAATATCCATATTTCCTTCCTACTTCTGGTCTCTGTTGAGATGTCAAATTGTAATGTACTATCAACTTGAATCTACTTTAAAAATGAATCATTGTTTCTAGTTGGCATTCGGTGCTGGAGCGCTCGCTGTGGCTGCAGTCGGTGGGCGGGCTGCTGAAGGCAGCAGGGCTGGTGGCGCGCGCGCCGTGCACGTGGCGGCGCGCCCCACGCTGGTGCACTGCTCCGACGGCTGGGACCGCACGCCCCAGATCGTGGCCACGGCCCAGCTCCTGCTGGACCCCTACTACAGGACTTGCGAGGTACCACTCCCACTCAATACAATAATATAGCCCTGACTCGACACGGACTATCTAGTGAGTCCGGGCCAGATCATTGGCATGGATCTCCACTGATGGAGTCGCCATCCCATTATTGTAATTTTTTAAATGTGTGAAATGTAATAAATAAATAAAATATAATAATTACCCTTGATTGGAAATGGACCTTTTTAGGGCAGGCAAGTGTATTAAGAACATTAAGAGCATACTAAACCACGTTACTTACGGCTGCTATCCCATAAAAACGTATTCCTCGATTTTCTCCTTGGAATATAGCGTTAGAGCAATGATTTTTTCACACATTTTAGATATCGACCAGACGCGTGTTTGTATTGTTTTTTTTTTTAAATCATTTATACAATATCAAAAAAATAATACGATGCAAACATGCATCTGGTCGATATCTAAAATGTGTGAAAAAATCATTGCTCTAATGTTAAATTTCAGGGAGAAAATCGAGGAATACATTTGTATGGGAAAGCGGCCGCGAGTCATTTGGTGGAGTATGCTCTTGGGTTAAAGTGAAGAGGATAGATTTGTATTATTTTTGCTGCAATTAGTATGTAGTTGGAAACTGAGTAATGATTGTAGAAAGTAACAATTATTAATTTCTCCCATACCAAATGTAATCATTCACTTGGCTGTTATTCTTTTTATCTCTTGTCTTGTTCAGTTGTGTAATATCCTGTCCCTGTGTTGTAGGGATTCCGAGTTCTGGTGGAGAGAGAGTGGTTAGACTTTGGACACAAGTTCGCAGACAGGTGCGGCCACACCGTTGGCTCAGAAGACCTTAATGAAAGGTATGCGCGCAATTTATTTACCCACCGTATATTCCGAGACCCTTCGGCATTTCTAGGCTTACTAGAATTTGTACAGAGTACAAAATACGACGACTCAATATAGGAACATATTTTTACTTTGCAAAATTGACGTTTTGAAAATTAATTGAGATATTTTTAGACATTGACAATATTTGTCTTAGATATTGGATTATTATCATTTGACACGAGGAAAGAAAAAACTTTAAATAAAATTCATGCTGTACAGTAAACTGTCCCGTATAAAGTGGGCTTTAGAATCAATAGGCATCAAAATATCAGCTTTTTAGAATTGAATTGCACTAAAGCAACAAGGTGAAATTTGGTACATTTTCTAGTATACGCAAAGTCAAAATATGAATCTAGATAGAAGTGAAATATTATGATATTTTTACAGGTGTCCTGTCTTCTTGCAGTGGTTAGATTGTGTTCACCAAATACAAGTTCAGTACCCGTGTAGCTTTGAATTTTCTCAAGCTTACCTGGTTAGTATAACACTTTCTTTCTTATGCACATCCTACCTGTACCTATTTCAAATGCATAGCAAAAACTACTATGTTGGCACTAGTACGATGCATGTGCGTGTTTCTACTATGTTGGCGAATAGACTCAAAGTGAAGCGCTTCTATCTCTCTTTGCGCACAAAGTGACGTCAATCATTTGCTTTATTTTTTCACAGGGACTTGCTCTTAAAAAAGAAATAATCGCACCTATTGTCTTGCGATTTTCATTTTAATTTATAAGCCAATAAAAAAATCCTTCAAACAATATTTGATTTGGTACTATTCCAGATAAAGCTGGCCCAGCACACGTACTCCTGCCTGTTTGGAACGTTCCTGTGCAACAGCCGGAGGGAGAGGACGTCACACCGCGTGGCCGAGCGCACCTTCAGTGTCTGGAAGTTCCTCACGGGGCCGGAGTACCTCAACCACCTGTACGAACCCAACGGGGACGAGGTGAGCCACCAAACTCTACTATCCTGTCCTAATACAGAATACTGGGAAATGCGATTCTTTCAATCATTGCAGATTTATAAAGCAATGATAAATAAATGATTACCATGACTGGCCCCTGCACGAGATGTATCAGCTGAATCCCAACACCACAACTGGAAGCTCTATCGTCCCCAGTTCCACCTCAACCCTATGAAAAACTTCCTTCCCAGTAGGGTGGTTTCAGACTGGAACACCTAGTTGTCCACTCCACTACGGTCAACCAGTTCTAGAACCGTTAAGATGCAGAAGGCAGACAAGAAGCAGTACAAAAGGTATAGGCGCACCAGCAAAAGCTGCCTGCCTATAATAATAATAATATAAAATGTGTGTCTTTGACTTATTTATATACTTCCCGCTTGTACATCGAGTTTCACTATGTATATCATATCAATGCCTACCTAAGAGAGGAGGGAAGAAAAGACAGGAAAAGGAAGAATAAAAGTTTAGGGAAGAGAAGGAAATGTATCAGAAATGAAATACAACAAACTCAAGAAAATGCCCGTCTACCAATCATCAAGCAATGTTTCTCCCGCATTATTTATTTATTTATTTATTTAAAAGATATTAAGAACATAACAGAAAAATCCAAATCATTCTTAATACAATTATAAATAATACTGCAATAGATATTAAAGGTATAGCAAAAAACAGAAAGTAACATTACAAATTAATTACAGTAGTACAGTAGTAGTAATTACAAATTAGAAAGTGCTCTCCTGACGGAAGATCCACTGTCGTGAAATAAGTCGACATCCGAGGTGATGCGATTAAGTAACAAGATTGCTCTACCAACAGGCATAACCATTGGCAGGTTGGTTCTGCATATTGGCAGGTAAAACAATCGATGCTGTCTTTGTCGAAGATAATTATCAGGTACGAACAGACCTACATCCATCAGAATTTCTGAGTTAAGTATGCGACCACCAATCACCTGAAAAAAGTGAACACCCAAATGGACGTCTCTCCTCCTCCATAATGACTGATAGCCTAGCATCCCTAGTAAAAAGTCGGTTGGGAAGAGCCAAGGCTCTTATGCATGCTCTTACAGATCTGTATATTTGACACAAATTGTGTTCTCTTCCAGGTGCTGTACCCCGCGCACTCGTCCCGGGCGCTGGTGGTTTGGGTCGCCGTGTACCTGGGCGCGCCGCCCGACACGCCCGCCCCGCTGCAGTCGCCCCCGCAGCCCCCCCCTGCGCCGCACTCGCCCAACTCCGCCGCCCAGCTCAACACAGGTCAGGTCACGACACCATTCCACTACCACAGGGAATTTAATTGAAACTTACAAGATATCAGCTGAATCCCAACACCAACCTACGGGGTCACAACTGGAAGCTCTATCGTCCCCAGTTCCACCTTAATCCTAAGAAAAACTTCCTTCCCAGTAGGGTGGTTTCAGACTGGAACAAATTGCCAGCTCAAGTTGTCCATTCCACTACGGTCAACCAGTTCAAAAACCGTTTAGATGCAGAAGGCAGACAAGAAGCAGTACAAAAGATATACGCGCACCAGCAAGCTGCCTGCCTTTAATAATAATAATAATAATATAAAACGTGAGTCGTATATTTCCAATCTACAATAAGTCCACTTTGGTAAAATGTCGGCAAATCAATTTTATTACTAACTACAGTGTGGATTTTTGGAATAACTGCATTGTACTTATCGCCAAAAGGATTTTTCAACTAAATTTTTATAGGGATTTATCGTTTTTAGTAACAGATTCATATTTGATTCATATGGGAAACCGCCAGCACAAAAATAAATGGCATAAAAATCTCAATTTTGACCGGTGGTAGACTCATTGTAGGTAGGAACTATATGATTTAACTATAAATATTTACTAAAATAAATAGTCCAAAATACCTTCTAATTATAATTGTAATTTTTTCTTACCGCCTCTCAATAACTCTTCACCTCCTGGCCTGGCCACGGTAATAATACTCTGGTATTTTTCCAAAATTCATGTCCTCCGTCCATCAAATCATATTGACACTACACCAAACCAGTCTCGAAATTCACTCTGTGCAACCAGAATCTTTAAATTTTGTCATGAAAATTGGTTTTACAGGCGTTATGACTAAAACAAGATCGTACGGCGACCTCCTCACTCTCGCAGAACACGGTAACTCCACGCACAGGAGATCCAGCGACCCGAGTATTACTGTAGATCCAATGTAAGTTACATCGTCATACAATATTGTTCATGTTCAGTTCTCCAGCAATCTCTAGCCTCCTCGTCTCACCCCTCTCCTTCTCTTCCAGGAAACTTAGTACCCTCAGCATCTCCGGGACCAACTCAGGTGACAGTCCGGTCAACAACAATGAATCGGGAGAGCAGCAACTAATAGACGCTTATTCTGACGAAAGTGTTAGTTCGGATACCGCGCCCGTCGTCAACGGGAACGGCCAAACAAGTTACGTACAAATGCAAAATATCATTAACAATACGTGCCCGGATAGCCTCATAAACACTACGGTTACCAAACAAATCGTCAACGGTTATTCCAAAGTTAACGGTAATGTTCCTATACTTAGTAACGGTGTGTCGACGGAGAGCGCCGACGACCTCCAGAGGACAGACTCTAATTTTAACAAGACGGACGACGAAGAAGACGATTTAATAAACGGGAAGATAGAAAACGGCGTGTACGAGAACGGCAACACATCCACTATAATCCAAAACAGATTGTTTGTAGAATCTCCGGATCAGCTCGACGGTAGTGCGGAATATGCGGAGAAAGCTATCGATTCCATCGCGGATTCTCTGCTTGATTTTGAAGAACATCCTGCGAGGATAGTAACGCGAGAATGCAACGAAGTGTTCAAACCAAATTCCATCCCTCTCACCCCGACTGAAGAGAATGTGTTCTTAGAAAATTACCTTTCTGAATCCGCGGAGTTGAGCGGCAGGATGCGGAACGAGA
Source organism: Micrasema minimum (assembly GCA_022494985.1). NCBI lineage: Eukaryota > Metazoa > Arthropoda > Insecta > Trichoptera > Brachycentridae > Micrasema > Micrasema minimum. The sequence continues at coordinate 52,309 of JAGVSP010002275.1, read as the reverse complement.
GCCTGACGTGGCGGAGCGTGTCGGAGTGCAGCCAGCAGACGGACTCGAGCAGCGGGTGCGTGGACCTGGTAGCGGACTTCGCGGCGGCGCCTCCCAGCCTGGACGGGCTGCTGCAGCGCGGCGGCGGCAGCTCGCGCCGCCCGCGGCTTGATTCCGTGCAGAACGGCGGGCTTAACGACACAGCCGCCATTTTACTGGAATCCGAAATAGGTTAGTAGTTGAATATTTCACACCTTTATTTAAATTTAACCCATAAATACCAACTGAAGAAACAAAAGGTACTAGACGACAGGCGCTACACCACTAGGCAAATAATTTAAATATACGAGCTTCAAGAAGCTCGCTTATAAATTGAAAATATTGATAAAGCCTTTTCGTCATCATCAAGTAAAGTAACAGTAATATTAATTATTGTGCATCTTGCAGGTAAACTAATATCAGATGAGGCTGCGGAAAAGCAGGAGCAGGGAGCGGGAGTCAGCCCCCCGGGGGGCCACCGCCGCCAGCGCTCGGACGGGGCCCACGACGAGCTGCTCAGCTGCTCCGACATGACGCTGTGCCCCAACTCCCCGCTGCGGGCCTGCCGGGCCTACTCTGCCGGAGGTAAGTGTATCCTATAGCAGAGGCTGTGGAATCCACAAGATCCATGTCTTGAGAAAAGCATGATCATGGAGTCCAAAGTCCATATTATAATATTATTCCTTCAAAGCGTTTTACTTTACTTTCTCATATATTTTAAGATCGTTGTCATTCAGCAGGGCTGTCAAATTTTACAAAAGTCCATTAATCTATTCCTAGGTCTTGTATTGCATTGGAAATGTTTGCAATATTATGTCTCACTTGAGACTTTGTGTAGTCACAATCCATTCTGTGATTTAACTAACTAACCATCACGCCATTTCCGAAGGGGTAGGCAGACAGGATAGAACGGCACACCACTTTGTCATGGCATACTTCTCTTGTTTCCTCCACATTGATACGTCTTTTCATGCACGCACGTTGATTATTCCGACTTTTCACATGCCCACTTTCAAGCACTTGTTTTATTTAATCATGTCATGTATTTCTCGGCCTTCCTCGACTTCTACATCCAGGCACACTCGCATCATATATATTATTTTATCATCCATTCGCTCTACACGACCGAACTATCGTAAGAGACATTTCTTAATTTTGTCAATAATGCTTGTCTCAGCCTTGCATTCTGCTCTAATTTCGACATTAGTGCACCTATCATACATAGTTTTACCACACAATCGCCTAAGAGATGGCATTTCTACAGCATTCAATCTACTTTAATCCTTCTTTTTCCAACTCCATACTGGGCTTCCATGCATTAGGGTTGGTACCAGAACTCCATTATGAGCCACCAATTTAGCCTCTTATTAGTGATTGACTTTTCCAGTAAACAGCAGCAGCCGCAAAGCAGGCCGGGGTCCGCGCTGGACCCTGTGGACGGGCTGGTGTGCCCGCAGAGCCCTGTCCAGCAGCGCCTGCACCAGATCATCCTGGAGCACCGGCGGCGCGAGGAGCTGCTCATGCGCGAGCTGCACGCCGCGCGCGTGGAGCTGCTGCAGCGCTCCTACCGCGCGGGGGCGCGCCTCACTCCGGACCACACGGTAACTTCATTATTACATAAAGGCTGGTCCCCTTCAGCAGCGCTTGCATCAGACCATCCAGGAGAACCGGCTGTGCGAGCAGGTGTCCACATTACAGTAAGGCTGGTGTCTCACAGAACTCCTAACCAGTAGCACCCCCCGCACTAGATCATCCGGGAACACTAGCTACTAACAATGTCATTTTTAATTCACGGGTTGTGTCAAATTCTACATGATTATTTAATGCCCTTGTCTAGTTGAGTTCTACATTATTTAATGCCCTTGTCTAGTTGAGTTCTACATTATTTAACGCCCTTGTCTAGTTGAGTTCTACATTATTAAATGCCCTTGTCTAGTTGAGTTCTACATTATTTAATGCTCTTGTCTAGTTGAGTTCTACATTATTTAATGCCCTTGTCTAGTTGAGTTCTACACTATTTAACGCCCTTGTCTAGTTGAGTTCTACATTATTTAATGCCCTTGTCTAGTTGAGTTCTACATTATTTAATGCCCTTGTCTAGTTGAGTTCTACATTTTTTAATGCCCTTGTCTAGCTATTATTCAATGTAAAATAAAAATATAAAATTTATATAAAAGCTAAAATAACCAAATATTCTTTGCAAATCATTACAAAGTAACGCTTGAAAAAATGTATCTAAAATTCCGATTGCACTTTTTGTTTATTGCCCTTGCCCTGTACATAATGCATTTTATGGTTTTTGTTTTCACAAATATTTTAACATCCATATAATTAGTTGTTTACCTATGACTGTTTAATATCTGTGGAAAAATCTCTTATACCTACAGACGAAAAGAGCTTCTTATTTTTTCCCATATCTAAACTTTCTCTTGAACAAAAATACATTGCCTTTTTTTTGTTTTACCCGGTCTCTTGAAAAATACCATATAAATTGAACAAAACATAGAAGTTTTAGTTTCCTCGGTAATTTGAAATTGTAGCAAGCGCGTCTTGCTCAGCATAAAACTTTATCATTTGAAGTCGCGGCATCTGCACTTTCTATAATTTAGTTCCATATTTCTTCTAATCACATTGACCGATTAAAAATCTCATTATTTTTAACTCTCGGTAAAAAACTTTTTCTGCTACCTCGAGGTCCAAATTGAGAGTTGACTGTATAAAGATAATAATCCTGTAAAATGGCGATAACAGGGCGTTCTAGCAGGGATCTCCTAGTTTAAATTATGTGTTTTTATGTTAATATTGGATTATTTTATACTTAAAAATGGGTTAAGCAATAGGGTTCTTCCCGATAACACGAATATTCTTAAAAACGTTATAAATATTTAAAGTATATTTTTACAATTCCAACGATATAAAACACAATGATCAAAAATGTTGTTTTCATTTATAAATTTATGTTTTAAAAACACGAAAATACGAATGATTTTTAACGCCCGTTATTGGTTAATGACGTCATACCCGTCCACCATGAAAGGCGTGAACTTCATTACGAAGTGAGCGCCTATATTGCTGTGATGTCACACCGCATGCGCGCCAAATGAAGGATTTTGCGAGCGATTTGAAAAAGCGCTATTTCAAACCGCGCTAAAAAAATCATATTACATTGTAAAAAAAATTAAAAAATTCCCCTGATATTGTAATTTTTCAATCAATTTTTTGAAATAAAAAATCGGGAAGAACCCAATTTGATTGCCATTGGTAAAATTCTACCAATACAGTGCCATATAAGGAAAAGTTGTAGTCGTAAGTGGATGGATTTTTCAGCACAGGCACGGAGGTGATGAACAATAGGAAAAGATCCCACAGAGGCAAAGATCTCGGGTAACCGGCGCTACGGCGCTACTGATTATTTCCAGGAGGGTGAGGGTGAGGGTAGAGACGATGCGTCCACCAGCTCGGGCGGGGGGGCAGCCCGCGCCCCGAGTGGTGGCGGGAGGCGGCGGGGGATCTTGTCGCCCGGAAGACGCGTACTTTGAGGAAAGGTTTAACAAACAGTCACCCCCGCACATGTACTGGGTCAGTACCGGCAATGCTAGCTGTGATCATGCGGACACTAATTCAACCATCCCCCATTTACAGTGTTGTTTTGTACTGTACATAAGTGTTATATAAACATATACAAGGGTTTGTCACAGAAAAATATTTCTTGCTCTTGTAATTTTTTTTTATGTCATCTCTACTTCAACTCTAATTTTGACTTGCGTCATCCACTTTACATTTAGCTCATGAATTCTTGTGAAGTTGGAGAGTGTTTCACATAGTGAGCCCATCGACCTAAGTTTAGACTAACAGTAGTAATTAATAAAGAATCAGCCCAGAAATGAGCGATCCGTATTTGTTCGTGTCTGAATACTAAAAATATTAAAGAAATATCATATTAAATGTGTTTTTTTAAATGCATTTTAGTGCATGAAAAAATGGGATATGTGTTAAATTTTACAAAAATGTATCTATTTTTCCAATTCTACAAGCTTGAAATAGATTTTTCTCTGACTCTAGCCTAGTTTTAGGTCAACGGATTCCATGGCGAGTGGCGGAGAACATATTTTATATTGGGTTGCGTAAAAATTACCTGTGTGATGAATTTGTGTTGTTTTATTCCAACTATTACAATATAGCATGGAATTAACACTTTATACCTTATTGTTATTGTAAATAGCATGTGTGAAGTTAAGTAATAAATTAACACTGGAAATTTAAAAAATGTATGCACTATAACGAATACATAAAATCAAGGGTTATTTACATTTATACTCTATAGAATGACACGGTCCTATTTGGTAATAAATCTTTAAAAACAAGATGTGACTATGTATGTATGTCATTTTCGGAGTACAATATCCACATGATCTTTTAATACTGCTTTTAAAAACCTGGTTTGCTTAGGTTTAGGATAATTTAACACGGGTTTCCTCCAAATTTTCCATAACCCAAAAAGCATCACTCTTCCTAAAATACCAAAGATTCCTTTGATAATAGAAATAATGTAATCATCACTGGTTTGTTTCGTAATCTCTAGAATTTTTTCTGTCATGTTAAATGATAGTAATAATTTATTATTTCAATAATAATTAAGCCATTCCCAAAATGAAGTGATTCCAGTGTCGGTTATCAGCCACTTATCACTATTTCACGAAGGGCACTTCATCAATCCGCTACTTTAATACCTTTTGAAAGTTGTCACTGTTAATCGCAATGACTGATTATTTGTCTCCTAGGACTACTTTCCTCCATCGGAGGCGGTGGCGGCGAGCGGCGAGCTGTGGCCGGCGACGGATGCGGCGTCCGCAGCCCGCAGCGGGCCCCCGGCCGCGTGGGGCGCGGGGGGCGTGCTCTGGGTGCCCGACCACGCCGTGTCGCGCTGCACGCGCTGCCACATGCACTTCTGGCTCGGGAAGAGGAAGCACCACTGCAGGTAGAACATATTCAGATACTTACCGGCTTAGATTGGTTTTATAACGATCACTAGGTCTGTTAAATATAGCTTGGTTAAAATGGCTTAAGAATTTCTATGAATCAAGTCTGATATAGCTTGTATGGGACATGGTTCAAACAAATACGTACATTAAATGACGTCTAACAATTGATTTACATTAATAAACGAAAATCTTTAACAAATCTTTAACAAATAAAACAAAATACTTTCACATCTAAATTCAAATATTATTGCAAATCAGCTTTAAAACCATTTAAAAGTAAGTTAATTCATACACTTTGACAGCTGTCATTTTAATCAAGCTGTATTTAACAGACATAATACCTACATCACTATCTTCGAACTTGGAGTTTCTTGTCTATCCTATTACACAAAATTAAAATTTCAAATTTTATTAAAACTGATACATTTTGTGAGAAGTTAATGTCTATGGTTAACGAAACTAAGTAAAAAAGGCTGTAAAGATGATTGGATAAATAATTGTTTGTCAATTCAGAAGCTGTGGGCGTATATTCTGCGCTGAGTGTTCTGAGAACGCCGCCCCCCTCCCCAACGAGCAACTCTACACCCCCGTGAGGGTGTGCGCCGAGTGCTACGCCACCCTGAACTCCTCCACCGACGACAGGTACATCCCGCCCTCTACCGTATCCAACCAGGCAAGCAGACCATCTCCAATATAGGAGCTGTGGGCTATATTCTACACTGGACAATTATTATTGAAGCGACACATTGAGACCAGTAAAGTTGTCGTTCCTGTGGCAGGTTATTGCAAGGCTTAGTAGATCAATCAATCAGTTTTGGTCTAGTTTGATTTTGTCTAGTTTAAGAACATAATACAAATAACAGCTGCTAATGTTCAAAAGAGATAAAACATGATATGTCAGAGTCTTAATAAATAAATACAGCGAGCGTTTGATAGCAGCATCATCTGCCGTTTATTGATATCTCGATTCCTTCTTCCAGGAGCAGTTTCATGAGCGGTTTATCACACAACACTGAGATTCTGAAGAGAAAATCCCCCCCGAGCTCGTCCCTCTCCGCCGCACCCGATGTAATATATATTTTATAATTCTAATTTCCTGTGAGTAAACATGTGCTACTCTTTACTTTACTTTCTATCTCCACATTAACTCCTCCATCTGCTAGAGTAATATCGTTAGTCGAGTAGTGGGCTATATATGTACATACATAGATTTCATTCACAATATTAATCCATTCCTTATGAGCGTTCTGCGAGTTTTGTGAATATCACGTCACATGTGTTGATGCATAACACAGAAAGACATAACATATTAACCCTTTTCCCTGTCTAACACTGTTTCATTTGGGTATTGTCAATTTCAGTACGCTACCTTTTGATGCATTTGATCATGTAGCTTAATGTTACGTGTATGTCACTTTTGTTTTAATTTGACTAAGGGAAAGGGTTGAAACTAAAACGGAAAGATGTAATGTTGTGATAGTTTGTGATATGTATTGTATTGAGCGAGTTTGTAATAAAACAAATGAAATGCAGCATTTTTCTCTGAATTTATCTAATTTTTTGATAGGTAAATACTTGTATTTAATTAAAACACAAAGAGTTCTACACAGGTTTTTTTATTATCAAAAACAAGGTGACGCGTTTCGTCTTACAAGGACATTATCAAAACACTAACATCCAAAACAATCAATTAATTTTTTGATATTTACATATTGTATGAAATCAAAGAAAATGCTTGGACATAGTATGTGAGGCGTTTTAAACCTAAGATGGCATTCTGTAATTATAAGTAATATGCTATAAATGCAGGGCTTTTTTTTCCATTTAACGCGGTGGAACGGCGTTCCGGCACCTTTTTTCACGGTTTTATTTTTAAATCAATTAAATGAAAAAATATTTGCGCTTTAGTAATTATCATAATAATTCGTTAAAATGATAGCGTGGCTTAGCTCCTTTTAATTTCATTTAAGTTACATTTGAATGTAATTTTTTTTATTAAAAAGCTTGACGTGAAGTGCGTTCCGGCACCTTTTTTTAAAAAAAAAAGCCCTGTATAAATGAGATTTAGTACTTTTACCTTTGTTCTGTAAAGGATATTGTTGTTGTAGTTGCGGAACTAAATAAGCTTATGCTGTGAAATGTTTACAGCTGTCTGTAGTATTTTTGTTTCCATACGCCATACGCATATCTAACTTGTTTCAGACCAATAATAGTGAAGATTGCCGTCTTTGTTTTAACATGCCTCATGCATTTTCACCAACTGAAGATTTCTCAATGCCTAACTTATTACCTACCTAACCATAGCCTTAACGCCATCTCTGCGTAAGGATATCTCTTTCTCAATCTCTGGTGCGTAATATCAAACACAGATTTGAACAAATTATGCAGTTTTTAGTATGCATCACTTTGGTTACATCTTTCTTTGATAATACGGCAGCGTTGTCATTACATCCGCATCTTCTTCATCCCCTCTATCCTCTCCCCTCATGCCATCTACAGAGATACCTGACATCTAAAAGATCGCAGTAAGAGCAATATATAATTAGCTTAACTGTACCTACAAGGTTATGTTGGCAAAGTTCCTTGTATTAGTTTATCCATATTTATGATTACACCCATCTGTTTACAATCCTCTTTTTATTTATTTTTTAATCCTTAGTGAATTTAGCGGGCTAAAAAACTAAAAGGCCAGACATTTTTCAGTCAATAAATAATACTAAACATCATTCAAATTTAATTGATTGTAAATCAATCAATCTGGCGAATGTTTATTTTATCTATTGGACGTTCTGTAGATTGGTGTGGGAACATTCCTTGCTTTACCATCTAAGATGTGTTTCCAACCTCTGGGGGTGGGGGTAAAACATCTATTCTGTGGGGGTAATAAGGTCCTTTTTGATTTTAACCACCCCGTGTGTAGATAATAAAATGACAGAGTGGCGTATCTGTATGTATTTTGGTCATATTTATTCTAAACCATTCCTATTCTGATTTCACAGTAGTAAAACGTATACGGTTTCTGTATCTTTTTAAAGTCAATATTTCAAAAGGAATTTAAATGCCATTAATACGATTTATATTTCAGATTTCTATTTCATAAAAAAATGCAGATACCCCTTTTGCGCTTAGTACGGCAGTATTGTTTTTCATCAAGAAGGAACTTGTAGCCCATAATTTTCTGTACAGAAAAGCAGAAAAATCACAAAACCGTTCAGATAATTAACAACTGAAATATGTTAATATCAAGTTTGGGTTTTGTAAAATGCGATATACCCAGACTATGCAACCGGATTGCACTATGCTTATGCAATATTTGTAATTTAAGGTGACATGTTGTCCACAGGTGAGGCACCTGAGTGACTTCTGCAAGCAGGCTCTCAAGTCCCGTTACCGCGCTCTGGCCGTCCCCTGCAGCCAGCTCCCCGCCAACTGAACATACGTCCAACCTAACATAAGTTATCCCTGCCCGGTCTTCACTCCCACTCGGGAAATTCATCCTAGCCAAGGTCAGAATATGTCAGACAAGTGCTCCAAGCCACTAGTAAATGGTACAATACCAAACCAACAATAGAGGCCACGTTTTCGTGAATATCTCCAAACAACGTTAAACGGACAAGATGAACTTTGGAGGCGACTGTAACTTTCAGCCTTATTCCAAACTGTTACTATGTGCAACTTTTCAAATTACTTTTTAAATGAAAGACTTGAATACTTGACTTGTTCCCAGATTACCTGGTCAGTAGAAAGGAAGCATTTCATTATTTTTTGCTTTGGCTAATATACAAAATGTGTAATGAACATTTTCACAATTGCAAAAGACACCATATTATGTTATATCTAAAGGTATTTTTAGTGTCTGTTGCACTACCAAAGTAATTAAATGGTCTTCTGGGAGTGTGTTAAGATTTCTCAATTTCATTTTGATAAATTCCCCGTACGATACAAGTGGAAAACTTTCACCCTTGGAAAAAATGTGTATGTCTGATGTTATAGTAATAATGTTATTATGTAAAGAGTAATGAACCGAGTCAGTTGGAAGCTGAGAGACATAATGCTAGCAGCCCTCAACTGCCCCTTAATAAACAAGATAGTTAGTGGCAGTGAGAAGGGGGTTTATTTTCACATTTTGTAATATAAAATGCTCATATTGAGCCCTAGCATTAAAATATTATTGTAAACTACAAATGTTTGAACTTAAATATATATATTGATGTTTCAAGTTTGTAAATTTTTAACGATAAGAATGGACAAATTATATTGTAAATTATTTGAAGCAAATTGTGTAGGTAGGTACAGGGCGATGCAACGCAACAGAAGTTAAATTTAGTTTATATATTATATTATACCCTGTTTATTAGACAAACTTGGATTCACTAAACTGAAATTATTTCAAATTGAACTTTATTCTTTGTAAATTGGGGGACACGTTTTGTAAGGAAAGACATTAACTTCAGTTGATTGTAATTAAGTATGTTAACAATAAGAAATTCTATAAGTGGCATGTTGATTATTATATAATCTCAATATAAAGGTACATAACACACATCCCCAGCATAATTCCAACGAGTCATAATCTTTTACGCTATTTATTTTGTGCATTCTTTTGATGTGTTAAGATCAAGAAAATATATTTTTTAATCTTTGATCCAAGTATTTTTTTGTCTTGACCGTTCTTGTCACTCGGCATAATATTTTTCTTTTTATCATCATCGGAAAAAAAATCATAAAACAATGTTAATTAAATAGACATAATACATTCAATGAATCAACTATTTATTTCTCCTATACACATGGCCATTGAAACGGAAAGAATTTTTAGAAACCTTTAACTTATAAATATCAGTGCATTAAAAAGGGGTAGGTATAGGACATGGTTCATACCATGGGTTAGGTGGTGAACACTCACATTCTCAGAATTATGTTGTGTTTAACAAATGAAATGTTATATTTTTTTAGAAACGTTTTAATGGCCATTGTGTTTACTATTTTAAGTGAGAATTTGTTTTAGTATTGTTTTGACTACAGAAATATTATTACCATCTTTATTTTTTCCTTCTTTAAATAAATTATTTAAAAAAATTAGAAAGCACATTATTCATTTGAAAATCTCTACTGGCGTTATCAGGTTTATTATAAGAAAAACATCATTCAATTTGATATTGTGACAATATAGAATTTTATCTACCATGACTCAAACCAACCATATTTCATCCCAAAACAAATCTGGTTAAACAACTAATATAATATAATGACGAGGATAAAATTATCCAACCCAAAACAAATAATTTGAAATTGTAAAACCGGACATGACACTTATGCATAAAACCTGTATTGGAATTCATAATTTTTTAAACATTCATTGTTTCGTACAATTTTTGTACAAAATAGTTTTAGCACGATCCATTATTAGAAAACAATACATAAAGATATAAAAGGAGAAGAATATTATGTGTCCACACTCAGTTTCCTAACTTGATTTGTTAAGTTCCCGCAAAACTGTTCTGGATTGTAGGCGCTTCTACATATATATGTTGTATTATATTATAATAAATTACATTGATCATTATTAACAATTTTGTTTATTTCACCAATCCTGTTTTCTGCTCTACTGATATCAATTTCTCAGATTGGTTCATATCACCACCAGAGTGCAACATTCCCCATTTCTGTTTATAATCCTCACAGATCTCACGAGAGGACGGTCGATTCCTCCAGACCGAGGGATATCCATCTCCCCTCCCAAAAGCTTTGCAAACTGAAGTACTGACTCAGTTGATCTAATGTTGATGGGCTTAATTGGATCTCCAGCACAGCTAAAACCCACGTCATGAATAACATCTCGTGCTAGGATACCCAAAATCTCCTGGCTTTGTGACCCAAGTCATCGAATGGATCTAGAGCTTCAAATATACCTGGGAGCGTACATGACAGAAAACGGCAGCTTCTAGAAGGAACTGGGAATGCAGCTTGGATTAGCGGATGCCGCATTCAACAGTAGGAAGGCTGTCTGAAAATGCTGTCTTTTTAACACCTGCTCTCCTTTATGGCTAGAGTCATGGTGTCTAACCAGGCTTCAAAATAGCAAGACTTAAGTTTTGAGAGTAGGTAATATAATCAGGAGAACATTATGTGAGGTTTGTATAATAAAACTAGAGAATTTGATTAAATTGTTTAATCTCTATAGCTTTATCTACCATAAGACATTTGTATAATAATCGATACATAATTATATCTTGTACACACGGTTTTGTCTTCAATTGCTATTAGAAGCAATTTTCATATTTCTGTAAGTATACTGAACGTATATTTACATTCAATGATTAATTTTATTTTTCCAAACATAAAGACAAATATTATGTATACATATATAAAAAACATATTCTTACAGCTATGATATTTTAATTTTTCACTCTCCAAAGTCCGGCTTTACTTTTTAGTAATTGTGGAGAAATAATGCAAAACAATTTTGAAAATGTACAATTTCAATATGATTTATAAAAATTGTGTGGAATACGGACACTTTTCTAATAACAATAGTAACAATGCAAAATATTTCAAATGGTGGACCATAGATAATTTACTATCTGGGCTTTTAAGAGTGAATTAAAAGTAAATTTTGCACGGCTCCTCCGCAATTACTAAAGATAATTTTTCATTTCCCAGCAAAATAGATTCTGTACACAAATTCTTGTAAATCAGTTCCCGGGTATTTGTATCACATCTAATATCATCGTAATATAACAGCACACATTATTCTGACATGTAACAATATATTGAGCGACCTGTTGCTCCATTATACACATACAATCATTTACCTATTATGGGATCTATAAAGTCAGATTCAGTAAGGTCGATGTTAGGAATCCCCACGTAACTCATTTGGTGAAAGGTTTCAAGAATAAATATAAATAATCATTTTTAAAATTTATTGTAATAGCATTCATAAGTTAGTCATATTAAGCAAGATTTTCATTTAGTCAGTTGCAGAATAAGTCATTTTCTTCATATATGCGTATAGATAAATTTTCAAACGATTTAAAATCATTTTGATTTTTAATTTTTTTCCACTGTTGTCAATAAATGTCAAATATAACAATTCCAGGATACACCTATTTAGAAACAAATTTATTAAAACTCATTTAAACTAAGACTGATAAAAAACAAGTTCCCTATAAGCTATTACAAGTTTGCGTAAACTCATAATTAACAATTTATACATAGTGGAAAAATTACTTTTACAAGTAATGGCTGAGACATGGAGGTTCCGGGTTCAATTATGGGTGTTTTCTCTGTTATTGTGTCTCCTGGCTTGTTAAGGTGGTTAAATAAAACTTATAATAGAAACATTTCGTTCTACCCTAGACTGTCATTGGCCCAATCAATTTAATAATTTTTAGACGCAAATTAAATAGCGTTTAGGAACGAGTTATGTGGTGATTCCTATAATAGTCGATACATTTAAGAACTAATTAAAAAAAATACATGTTATGAAATTATTACTAAGAAGTAACAAGTACTTATAACAAAACAAAAAAATACATAATATCTCCACCAAGGTGAGGTAATGTAGTGAATAAGGTGAATCATTCTGGCATTTTTTCTTAGTGACCGATCTACCAAAACCTTTTATTAGATGCAATTAAAGTACGTAATTTACATTTCTTAAATTGAAGTTAATAAATTAACAGAGGCACGACATAAGAAGTATAAACATGTAAACAGAAAGTACATAATATATATAGGCACATTTAGCAATGTCTTAGGTTGACAATTTATAGTAAAATCATATATATATATGAAACCCCAAGAAAATATTTAAAAAAAAAAATTTTTTTTTTAAGCTCAGATTAAAAAGTCATATTACACATATTATGACTCCACAGTTTTCCAGTTGTTGTTATGTTACTCCATCACTCGGAACTATGAAAACGGCAGTTTCCAAAATCTTAAATTGTCGGTAATCACGAAAAACCTTTGTTTAGTTCTGCCATTCTGCCGTTTTTGTATTGGACACTGCCGTTTTTGTTTCAACAACAAAAATTTAAATCTAAAATTAAATGGATTAATGCCTTTTTTTTGACAAACACATATTCTATGGAGAAAATATGTAGCTTTCCAAACAAAACTGTGCATATTCAGCTCATTTTTTACTGCAGGTGGACACTGCCGCCTTTGTTTCTATATGCCTCAATTGATCTGCATTTTGTGTGAATGGAACGGTATGTATAAAATAAGTCTGACACATTTTAGGTTTCTTAGTAGATTGGGAAAAATCTCTACATATCATGTTTTCCATAATCTTCCAGTAATCTGGTGATGTCATCTTCAAATGTGAAGACCCGGTGGCAAGAAACTGTTAAACTGTTAATCGACACTCATCAAAAATGAGTTATTCTTCTAATTATTGTGTGCTTTTATAAAAAACAAATTCATAACATGAAATTGACAGGGACATGGTGATAAACGTGTTTACTACACTTTTTATTGACAAGCAGATCAGTTGCTAATTATTGCAAGAACTAGCATAAACTGATCAGCTAGTTAACACATTTTTGCTATTTTTCTGATGTTGGCAAGGTTCCTTTTAAATTTTAAAAACAACTACTATTTTCTCTTATCCGCACCCAATGATGCATAGGGCACTGTGTTGGTACACCAAGTGCAGTATATCTTGATCAGTTTTATTACACGAAGGTAAGATGATCAGTTGAAATTGGATCTTTTAAAATTAAATATCTGGACATAGGAAAGATCTAGCTTGTGAATATTTGTAGTCATCACTTTTGAATCTAGGCAGAATTTTTTTTTTCTTTTCTTATAATGAAACAACATTTTGTAAGTACCGCAGATTAAGTAAAATTCACAAATTCTTATTAAAATTAGATTTTTGCTATTGTTTACTTGGATAGTATTAATTTGACTAAATACATGATATTTGATAACAATTTGCTGATTGCAAATTTGTAGTTACTTTTTATACGGCTAGAGTACAAATATTATTATTACTTTATTCGTCTACGAATGAAGCGATGATTTGAAATATTAAACATTTCTTCAAGTGATTTGATGAATGCACATAGTAATTGATTTTTCTCTTTCTTTTGATTTGTTAACATGTTTAGCATTGTAAACCATGGCTTCATTAGTATTGGAATCCCTACCTGGAAGTCCTTCTCCCTGAGCAGGCGGTGGCGCCAGTGCAGCAGGAAGGCGGCGCACACGTAGAACTGAAGGTAGTCCACACCGTGCGCCTGCAGGTGTTGGTGCAGCGGCAGGTCTATTCTGCGGATCAGCTCCTTCAACTGATTCACCTGCAATCAATTTCACACTCAATATCACTCCTTACTATCAAACATTAAATATTAACATGAAAATCACATGTAAATAAATCATTTCAATGTATTTTTTTATTAATAATTTCAATGTATTTATTTATTAATAATTTCAATGTATTTATTTATGTATTTTTATGTCTATTGTTTACTTTTATTCAGTTTATTGTTTTTCTTATTATTTATTTTTATTATATTTTGTTTCCCTGACATTTTAATTTAATTTAGTTTTATTACTATTGTTATTGTTTAATTATTAATATGTTAAAATTTTCAAATAATATATCCATGTACTATTTCAGTTCAACACGGGGTTAGACCTAAAGAACTGAAATATAAACATTCCAAACTGCAAAAAATATAAATGTAATGAAACGATAAATAAATAAATTCATTTCGACCCCCTACGGGAATCGAACCCGAAATATTTATATTTATGTAGATGCGGTTAGAAATATCGTTCCCCCGTAAAATATGTTTGTAGTGTAAAAATGAAAAATGACCTTATGTTGAATACCCAACTGGGCGAATATGTAATTATCCTGAATGCTGTCGAGGAATTTGGACAGGCACCAGAAGGAATCGGCTTCTATGACCCGCTGCTGCTGCTCGGTAGTCAGGGTGTCGAGCTGCCAGTTGTCCAGGTCGTCCCCGATGGGCACCACCTCCTGCAGGAACACCATGAAGAACGGCGTCACGAGGTCGTTGATCCCCTGCACGTAGCCCGAGGCCGGGTGGCGGATGGCCCAGATGTAGAGGATGCGCTCGAACATGGCCTGCACCGTGGCCTGCTGGAACAGGGCGACCAGCGGGCTCATCCTCGGGATGTCGATGTGGATCTGGCGGTAGGTCTCGCCGTCGCGCTCCGCCTCGTAGTACTGCTTCACGAGGTGCCAGTAGTCCAGGCGCTTCCTCTCCAGCACCTCCTGGCGCCGCTCCGCCTTGGCGGGCAGGTAGCCCGACACCAGGCGCCATGTCACGGCTCTTATCTGGACAAAGTTATATTTTCATCAACATATTGATATTGGTACTAAATCGCCTATTTATCTTAGGAGCATACTCCACCACGTGACTCGCAACCGCTTTCCCGCACAAACGTATTTTCTACCTGGAATTTAACATTAGAGCGATGATTTTTTCACACATTTTAGATATCGACCAGATGTGTGTTTGTATCATCTTCTTTTTTTAATCATTTATTTATCTCCTTTAACAAATAGCCACAAATTTAAAATCTCGCGTCAGCTTACTAGCTCGCTTAGATAGTTATTTAAATTCCACATTACATATTGTACAATATTTAGATACAGATTAGCAAGACAACTCATTTAGGAAACTACTTGTTGCTATAACCTAATTTAAAGATACATACTTATTAAATATCTGAAAATTACCTTAACGGGTACCCCGGACCAACACAGTTGTTTTAGCTCATTGAGATCTAACACCTCTGACTCTCTGAGTTGGTTAAATCTCTCTATTTTGGATTCGAAATTTTCTTCCTTGGCAGCTAGAGCAGGAAACCTGATAGCTCTCGGCCTACCAGGATAATGGCGCATGGGAGCCGTCGGAGAAACAGAAGGATTGGAATGGCTCGGTGAAGAATCCTTCCCTTTCTCAACGGGGCTAGAAACATCCGCCTTTGTGTCACTTTTAACAGCACTAGATTTAGTTTCGCTGCGGTGGGAGTTGATCACGTTCAGCGCCGCCGATAGCGATATAACTTTAGAAATCTTCGTGTCCGCCATTCCGCACACGATATCATCATCACCCGCGTCCCAGGCATCGTTCACGGACTCTTGGAAATCTTGAAAAGACGACGAGCCCGACATAACCTTTCCGAGGCGACCTTCCTTTCTTGGACTCAATCTTCCGGGAACTGCACGGTTATTTTTCTTCCAGAAAGAATTCTTTTGATACTGATCATAATTTTCGCGAACCTTTCCTCCATAACAGATTAACCCCATTAGTTTAGAACCTGAATAATCAGGAAATCAGTCCATTACGGTTACGATCTGTCACACAATCACAAAACAATCGACAGCTGTAAAAATTGTATTCCCGACATTTGTCCGATGACGTTCCGTGCATTTTATTTTTACACTACAAACACTGATTTCCTGGCGCCAATACCAAGTTACGAAAGTAAATTAATACATTTTTCCGTTTGAAACGTTATTCGTTCAATATTAATGGGCGGTTTTCTCAACTGATTTCTGCCGCTAGGCGTCGCACGGAGAAATAGGGTCCAACAACAAACGTCAAATATAGAAACATAACCTGCAACTGCATACAACTGATACGATCACGTAACTTTTAAAGACTTTATTTGGCGAAAAACCTATAATTTCTGTTTTATTTCGCATCAACATTGTACTTTGCCGACGAAAATATGCCTTCCACGTATTGTTGTGTTCCGAAGTGTAAAAATAGAGGTGGACAAGATTTCCAACTGATAACAATTTGAATTTAAAATGGATCGCTGCTGTTAAACGAGACAAATGGAAACCCTCACTTAGTTCTGTTGTTTGCAAAGCCCATTTTAAAAATACCGATTATCTAGTGGAGAGCAAATATAGTAAGTAATTAATTATTTTTTAATATTATAAAACAGAATTTCCATATAATATTTTAACTAGTTTTTAAACTGACTATTATTTTTACGAAGTTTTGATGTAGATTATCACTTATCTTGAGGATGATTGACTATTTCAAAACTATTCGAGTAAAATAATACATTCAGTGGTGTAACTTAACGTGTTCAAAACATAATTTCTTCAATCCGAAGCACATTTTTAACAAAAATTAATTTATATTTTAGCTGGAACAAATGCCTACAACCCAAAGGTTGATTAAAGGTGCAGTCCCATCTGTATTCCATTGGTCTAAAGAAGAGAATGCTGAAGTGATTAACAGACGGAAAAGGCTTCAAGATCGGTCTAAAAATAAACCTGCAGTTCCTCCAAAAAAACAAAGACGGGAAGTGAATTTATTGGAATCAACTCCACCAGACATTGCATCAGAAATTGAGATTTCATCTGTACCATCAGCAGCTGACAGTGCCACTCAAACCGACTTACCGCCATTAAGGACCATGCACTCTGCGGTTCAAACAGTCAAGCATTGTGCATTTAGCATATTAACATACAAGAATGACCCTACATCAATACATTTTTTTACAGGCTTGGAATCTTTTGAAAGGTGGTTTATGTTTTCCAGTCATTGGGAAATGCGTCATTTAATTTAAAATATTTTTATAGCTCTCCACCAGATAATATAGATGCATTTGAACAATTTTTTTTAACTTTAACTATATTAAGGACCCATAAAACATTTTTTGAAATTGCTCATATGTATTTGATCAATATAAAAGATGTCAGTAATATATTTATAACTTGGATAAAATTTATGGCACTTCAATGGAAGGAACTAAACCTTTTGGACATCCAAGTCAATGGTTTAATTTTTTATTCCCCATCAGATTTTTTTGCTAAATACCCCGAAAACAAGGATCATGATCGACGGCACGGAATGTCCGATAAAACGACCAGCGTTACCTACTGCACAACAAGCATCTTTTTCCACCTATAAGAACCGAAACACTATAAAGGTTCTTATAGGTGCTACTCCAAGTGGACTAATAAACTATGTTTCTCCGAGCTATGCAGGCTCTGCAAGTGACAGGCAAATAGTAGAAAGAAGCAATCTTACTTCTCTTTGTGATGTAGGTGATTCGATCATGGCGGATAAGGGATTTAATGTGCAGGATATTTTTGCACCCTTTGGGGTAACAGTAAATATTCCTACCTTTTTCAAAAAATCAAACAGAATAAGCGGTAGTGTACTACAGAAAGATCGAAAAATTGCTAGCAAGAGAGTACATATTGAAAGAGTGATAGGTCTCATAAAAACTTACAAGATTTTAAAAAATCCTATGAATTTTACTGAGACAATGTTATCAGAAGAGATAGTTTTTATATGCTGTATGCTGGCTAATTTCAGATCTAGCATAATCAGTAAAAATGCTTAAGTAAATGTTTAAAACAATTTAACAGACATATTTCTTTATATATTTAAAATATTTTACAATAAAATTCTGTTTACTGTTTAGATGTAGGAGCTTGAACTGCAATCGCCTATGCGCTTGGTAGCTGCAGGACGAGTTGTAGTCTAGTTTCCTGCATGCAATAATATAATATTACTTATATCTTTATTTATTTTGAAAATTCTTTAATAAATATCTTTATAAATGTACAGCGCCCTTGAGGTGATATATAAATTATTGCTATATAAATTATCCTATTATTATAATATTACGTTGTAGAGTATTTGCTTTCTTTACTGATTTTCTGATATTTTTATGGGAACTCATTGAAATTTCTCAATTTGTTAAATTATTTCAAACATGGTTACTTATTTACAATTATTAACAGATAAAATTTAAAAATAAAAGAGTTTTTTGAAAATATATGTTTTTTTATTTATTATATAATTAGAAAAATTTGTTGTAATTAAAATAAACATGTTTATTTAACAGAGCGGGTTTAAATGACTCTGGTAAAAAGTTAATAATTTGGGAATCATTGAATTTATAAATTCCTCATCCCTATTAATACATGTGTAAAAAAAATCTTTAAAAGTAAAAAACAGCAAAATATGCCTTTAATCTCCTAGAAACAGAGCAACTGTCCCTGAATTTGGTAGTAGTATTCATGGTTTTCATCCAACCGAAGCTCACCCGAGTGTTCGCATAAATATAAATATGGGACTGTCTCTACTGAGATGAGACTATCCTTCGCTGAATATGGGCATTTTACTTCTAAGAGAGATTCTTCGCCAATTATTACTCTATCCGGTGAGCTGCCTAGGAATTGATAGTCAGAGTGAACAAATATTCCACAGGAAGCAGTTGTGAGGTTTGTATAGTGTTCAAATCGTTTTACCCGCTTCTACTTCATACTTCAATCCGTGATTAATTGATATTGTCTGCAAGATCGAAGTTTGTAAAAAAGATTCTGCTAATTTTTTGCTGTCTGTTTTTACAGTTTTTTTACAGATCTTTCCAAAATTTGAGCTTTGAATTCTCAGACAGCGTTCAGCCAACCAATTTTTATCGCTACCCTGAGATCTTGTGTTAACCTCAATTTTGTCAAGCTCTTCTTTTGATTTAATGAACATTCTGAAACATTCATCTTCCACCCTTCTATCTAGGTAGTCGTGGTCAAATACAGCCGAATATTTATCGCCTGGGGGTATTATTTCCATGATTGGCATATGTTTTAATGTAGGATTATGCGCAGCAAATCCCACTGTCAGATTGCAGAAATCTGGATTATATTTTATATTGTTTCTGGATTGTTCGGGTCTCGGATCAAAATTTAGGAGACGTTTTTGGGTTATCTGATTCTTCTTTAACAGTAAATTTTTTGCTTCAATAGGAGGACCGTGATATTTTTTAGGAGTATGAAAACTTTGAAGCATACTTGTGCAACTCTCTTGGAGCGATATTTTTTTTGTTGCACTAAAATCCACAAGTCCATTTAACACAACAAAGACGTGTTTACATTGAGCATTAGGACCTACTCCAGCAGCGCACTCACACTGTGATTCAAGAATAGTGTCAGCAATATACTTTATGTGCACCAAGTAAACTACATGCTTTCTATATTCGGATGCACATCTTCCTAATATGTAGGCGATGAGGCTTTGACAGGCGCTTCTTGCCGTCAATAAATATTTTTCTGCATACATATTTGCAGATTTTTCGATGTTTTTTTTACAACCGATGCCATAGCGTTCAAGGCCACTTTGTGAGAGAATCGGTAAGTCAGTACAAATATTAATATCATGAAACTGTTGAGCCTCCGGAACTGACATCTCAAATGTATCTTCTGTTACGCAGGTTGTATTAAATTGAAGTTTTTATCGTAGTCTTGCAATCTGAAACGAGAAAAACATAATTATTACATAATAATAATTTAACATTATTTAAATAAAAGATGTACTGCTAAGTTTATGGACAGTAAATTTAATTTAAACGGGGAAATGGCGTGATGGTTAGTTAGTTAGTTAAATTTAATTTTAAAATGTTTTACTACCTTGTAACGAGGGTCGCCTTTTTGCCACATACTTTTGCATTGCGTCTTTTTAATTCCTCTTTCAATTTCTTTAAAGACCAACTTCCGTAATTGTTGTCACCCATATTTTACATGAAATACAAAACTTATGACTAATTGTATTATTAATAATTACAAGCTAGGTCAAATCAAATTACGGTGTCATTTATATACAGATAATGAAAAATTGAACTTATTAAATAATTATTAGTACATGAAAAGAAGAGCGATTTTAACTTTTAACGTTTTCAATTTTGAAGCTTTGTTGTTGTTTGAAGTTTCTTGTTTTTGGACCCTACTTCTGTGTGCGCCTCCTAGCGGAATTCCTTCAAACGTACTCAGAAAACCGCCCATTCCGCATAATACATAGCAAATTGTTATCAGTTTAACCCCCTTTTAAAGGTTTTTATTTTAAAAAAAAAATTATTAGGTATCTTTTTCCGATGACTAGTTAGTTATGAAAAACTTTCAATAAAAATATTTTTAAAACATGGTTTATAATTTTTACAGTAAAAAAACAGTAAAGTTCAAGAGGTCCGATTTAATTCCATAAAAAACAATAAAAATAACATGCGTAAATATGCATATACGCATGGCTACAAAACGTTTGATCGATACAATATATTTAGACAGGTATTGTGGTAGTCACCTCGTGTTTATTCAATAACTTATTCATTACCACGTGTCCTATTTGAAAAATTACCATTTAATCCAATTTTAATGTCCTTTTTCATAAAGTAAAATACACAGGTAGCTTTAGCTTCAATATCTAAGCAAAATTACCAAATAAATAAATACTGTTTTGTTCGAGTGCTTATTTTGATGTTAACTTCTTAGACAAAACAAAATTTCGTGTTTTGATGTAGTGTTTAGCATAATTATTTTCAATGTAAAACTTATTTCATTACTAATTTTAATATTAAATGGTTTCTTGATTCTTGATGCTCAATAATTTTATGATTTTATTGGCAACTACGCGCCGCACCGCGCCGTAGTATTAATTTGAAATACTTTCCTCAACAAAATATTTTTGGTGATACTCTAAAAAAACAATAATACATATCTACAGTTTTGTCGACTTGAAGTGTTATGTGGTGCTAATTTGAGTAGTTTTAAAAACCGCCAAATTATATTAACTGACTTTTTGGCCAAATAAAATTTTAAACTTCTTCAAAATGTATAAATTGAGAAAAAGGTAATAAGGTATATTATAAAATATGCACCCTGGTTTACAATTCAACGTAAAAAATAGAGGTTTTTAAGTTGTTGATAAATTGGAGTATGCTACTCCTCTCTTGGAGTATGCTTCTGTAATCTGGTCTCCTTCCTATGTAGGCCGTATCAACCATATTGAATCGGTGCAACACCGCCTACTCAGAAAAGTAGCATGGATGATCGGTCTGGGGAGAGATGATTACACCTATAAGATAGATCAATGTTGAGAATCTCTAGTCTTCAAAAGCGTAGATCTAACATTGATTCCATTTTCTTATTTAAATTGCTAAATAGCATGATAGAGATGCACCATCTTTACTGACTCAAGTGACTTTCTGTATTCCAGTCCGTATAGGTTGAGAAATAATGACGTGCTGTTCCTTAGTCACCACAAAACTAACTATGGTTTTCATGCCCCATTGTCTCGATTGTGTCGTATTGTAAACTCAAGACGGGATCTGAACTTCTTCGGTGTAAGTCTATCAAGATTTAAACATTCACTGAAGTAGACCCGATCCTGTCTTGAGTGTGTCCACATTTATTCTCACTGTCTTAGCTTCACCAATTTAATGTTCTGTCACTTATTTTACTGCTTGTTTATCCCTTTTATGCTTAACTCTGTATTTTAAAATGGATTTTTCCGTAAATAAATAAACGGCGATACTGCGCCTGCGGTCCCAAAATGTTCCCAGTCTGGTATGTCCCTGGAGATGACTATGAAGGATTTTTTCGACTTTATGAAGACTGCTTACCAGGTAAGGATGTTTCCATTTTTATTTTTAATAAATTGACAGAGACCTGTAAATAGATAATAAATTCTTATACGCAACATTTTGGGTCGTGTTCAAATACTTGCACACTCCCGTCTTGGGATAAAATCCAGATTTGTGTTGACCAACGACCCAAAATGTTGTATAAAAAATATCTGGTCTAAATATAAGTAAAATAAATTGCAGAGTCATCTGCAGGCGATTACTAGTACTTAATTTAACTCGTCAGAAGAGTCTTAACTACATAAAAATAAAGTAATCTGCTAATAAAATATTTAACTTTAATATCAATGCATAGATGGCGCGTTCAACTCGCTGGTGGATGATTCTTGATTCGTAGCATAAATACAAAATCAAAAATGTTACCTGGTGTGGATATTCGCTAATAAGCGGAATGGGGAATGTTGTAGTACCTACATAAAGTGGCCACTTAACCCAGCCAATGACAGGTCATAAGCCCTGTAAACGCTCGAATATCCATATTCCTGAATTTGAAAAAATTCTACCTCATCTCTGTAGGGATATAAAAATAAAAAATAAATTCTTATACGGATTTTTTTGGTAAAATGTTAGTATTACCCACTTGTATGTATGGTTTGAACAAGAATTCACTAGAGGAGCGTATCCTTTTTTTTTAAAATTTTTTAAAAATATACGTTTCCTAGGGTTAATTTCATAACATCACTTATTATCAAATTCCACAGTCTAAAGACTCCAGCACTTAGGCAAATACACGAAACGTGTGACGTAGATGTCTAGTGATGACGTAGATCCTATTGATGACGTGTAGTGAGTGACGTAGTGGGTAACTAGACATCTCAGACACGGTAGTATTTTTCAAGTATGCAATGTCGCTTCTCTGAAATTCTAGTTCAAAGTATGTAGTCTTTTCACTGGCTGAGTAGCCACGCAATGGACGCGGACGCAATATTGTAGGTAGGTGTTACCGAGTTATCCTTTTGTCTGTTATTGTTCCTAACAAAATAAAATAAAATAAAAAATAAAATAAAACTAACTAACTAACCATCACGCCATTTCCACGAAGGGGTAGACAGAGAGGATAGAACGCCACACCACTCTGTCCTGACATACTTCTCTTGCTTCCTCCACATTCATTTTTACACGCATACATCTTCTTATGCACGCACGTCGATTATTCCGACTTCTTACATGCCCACTTTCATGCACTTGTTTTACTTGATCATGCATATGTTTTTTCCCATAGTAATTCCGTCGACGATGTCGGTGATACTTAGTGTCACCGATGTCCGGATTCGGTATTAGAATAAATAATCAAATTTAAAAACTGTAACTTTTCATATGTTTTCTCCCATACTAATTTCAACGACGATGTCGGTGATACAGTGCGGTCGACGTGTCGACTCGGCACACACGTAAAATAATTCAATTTAAAAATCATAATTTTTCATATATTTTTTCCCATACTAAATTGATCGACGATGTCGATGATAATAGGTATCACGTCCTGTTATCACTCGTAGGTACTTGATAAGGAGATTTGCTCCTGAAAACTGTTACTGAAAACCGCCTAGCGGAATGAGGGAATCCACTGTTTTCTAAAGTAATTTTTTTCTATAAACTTACTATTTAACTAAACAAAAAATATATATTTAATATTTTTTTATAAGTTATTGATGAAGATACGATTTTTTAAAGTTGCACATTTCAAATACCGCGCTAAATACCACTATGTACTAACTGCGTCATTTTTGCAGGAGTGACGTCATAAAACGGGTTGTTTAAGGCCATGGTATTTCTCCAGCCAGTAACAAAACTGTCAAAAATCTATGCAAACTGACGCGGGAAGCACAGATAAAATATACCGTCGACTCAACTGTCATATACTGTTAACAGCTGTTCTAGGGAGACTGAATGGCGGCCATCTTTTTTGCAATAGAAGCTTGTATGTAGATTGTATTTCATATTAAAATGCCATGGAACGCGGCTACGGGGGTTTAAAAACGGAAACCGGAAACACTACACTTAGATACAAGGAGTGACGTCATTGTTTAAGATTTTGAAATGAATGCTATTTTCAACATTTTTTATTAATTTTTGCGTGCGTTTTTTGGATATTTCATCCCACTTCAAAATTTTTAAATATTCGCGTCTACACGAAAGCATTTTTAAAATTCAATTCCGGGAAGCAGTGGATTTCCTCATTCCTTTGTCTTTGTTAGGTAATTTCATACTCGCTCGGCGATACCCGAATGTACCTACAATCTGTTTCAGATACCCCCCCCCCCGCCCCAGGCGCGGCGGCCCGCACCTGCCTGCCGCCTGCCTAGTATAGGTGCGCGCCACACTCTCATACCATCGCATACATTGCTCGCCCCGCCCCTTTCATACGCGTGCAAAAACAACCACATCTGCATCACACCAAAAAAACCACCACATTCCACAGCGCTTGCTACGCGCTGGCCCTTACTGCGCGGTAATAAACCGCTTCACACCGCGGACAGCACGTGTGTGGGAGTTCACCTTGGCAGCTAGTATTAGTACATCGGATAGGGCTCTGTTTTCCGCAAACTACCATCATTCGTGTTTACTTTTGGAATTTTTGTATAATAGGGTCTCTCGGGTATGTCTCGGGCAGCGATTATAACAGGCGCTATTTACTCCCGACTCCGAGACGGGTGGGCGGAGACCAGTAATTGGGACTAATCCACTAATGCACTCGCCCGCGTACGGGAGAGTGCATTAGTGGAGACGACGTAGCAAGCGAACGCATGCTCCGTTTGGAGAGCGGTGTTTTGCATTGTATAAATAAAGAGTGAGCACACATGGGTAATTTCGCCTCTGGGAAATCCTCCCACCCATTATAGTTTTTTAATGAAAAACGGATTTTCCGATTTTCCGGGCTCCACAGGTGAGCCCCTGAATAAAAATACTTAATACCTATATCCGTTCTCTTATACAAACGGTTAAATTTATAATGGTTAACTTTGGGGTTTAGAAATAACTGATGATTAAACTGTATAATTTTCAGGCCTTCGCCAGTAAGGGGTGGGGCTCCGCCCCGTCCAAACCCGCGGAGCAGCCCGTTGCGGGGCGCGGTTTTGCTGCGCGGCCGGCACCTCCAGCCCAGGGTGTGCTGCACTGTGGGCACCGTACCCACGTGTTCACGTGCATAGTATACGGGCGCGTGTAACCGCGCGTGCCGGGTAGCGCGCTTGCCCTACGGATAGGCGGCTGCCTAGTCACCCCTCGACACCCCTCCGGGACTCCAGCCTTACAACCTGGAGTCGGAGTGTGAAGCGGCGGCCGGGCCCGGCATTTGTTCACGTGCATAGTATACGGGCGCGTGTAACCGCGCGTGCCGGGTAGCGCGCTTGCCCTACGGATAGGCGGCTGCCTAGTCACCCCTCGACACCCCTCCGGGACTCCAGCCTTACAACCTGGAGTCGGAGTGTGAAGCGGCGGCCGGGCCCGGCATTTGTTCACGTGCATAGTATACGGGCGCGTGTAACCGCGCGTGCCGGGTAGCGCGCTTGCCCTACGGATAGGCGGCTGCCTAGTCACCCCTCGACACCCCTCCGGGACTCCAGCCTTACAACCTGGAGTCGGAGTGTGAAGCGGCGGCCGGGCCCGGAATTGTTCACGTGCATAGTATACGGGCGCGTGTAACCGCGCGTGCCGGGTAGCGCGCTTGCCCTACGGATAGGCGGCTGCCTAGTCACCCCTCGACACCCCTCCGGGACTCCAGCCTTACAACCTGGAGTCGGAGTGTGAAGCAGCGGCCGGGCCCGGCATTTGTTCACGTGCATAGTATACGGGCGCGTGTAACCGCGCGTGCCGGGTAGCGCACTTGCCCTACGGATAGGCGGCTGCCTAGTCACCCCTCAACACCCCTCCGGGACTCCAGCCTTACAACCTGGAGTCGGAGTGTGAAGCGGCGGAGTGTGAAGTCACCCCTCGATACCCCTTCGGGACTCCAGCCTTACAACTAATAATCTGTGCTTACAACATAGTATACGGGCGCGTGTAACCGCGCGTGCCGGGTAGCGCGCTTGCCCTACGGATAGGCGGCTGCCTAGTCACCCCTCGACACCCCTCCGGGACTTCAGCCTTACAACCTGGAGTCGGAGTGTGAAGCGGCGGAGTGTGAAGTCACCCCTCGATACCCCTTCGGGACTCCAGCCTTACAACATAGTATACGGGCGCGTGTAATTATTTGTGGTTACCGTCGGTGTGCTCTATACCGGAGGCCGTGTCGGTAATAGTAGGTACAGCCGAGTATTGCATAAAATTTTTAGCGAATGAAGAAAAATAAAACGAAAATTATGTAACCATCGCCATCGGTGGAATTCGTTTGATAAACTAATTTAAAGTTTGGATTTTACAAACCACCGACCGACGCGCGACGTTACGTCACCGATCGTATTTCTCACAAAACCTTTACAAAACTCAGACTTTACATCATCTCTTTTAATATAATTATCCGATTTACAAACGGATTGCATCGTTGCCGATGGTCTTATGATTTTTGATTTTAATTTTCTGCGTTTACAGAAAATGATGTGCAATAAGCCTATTGTAGATGTGATCTAGATATAGATGTTTCAAGGTCAACCTAGATCATTTACCCAGGTGTACGAGACGGTGGAGGGCGGCCAGGAGAGCGCCCAGGAGAGCGCCCCCAGCGCCATGAAGATCGACTGGGACGAGCTGGAGCGGAACCCCGTGGTGAAGATGATGATGGACCTGACGCCGGCCGAGGCGGAGGACTACGCGGGGGCGCGGCGCGGCTCGGAGGGCGGCGCCCCGGAGCCCTCGGACTCCGGCCCGACCAGCAGCTTCTTTATAGCCGACTTCAACCCACGAGAGCCGCTGTCGGTCGGCAAGTTCAAAAAAGGTAGCTATTATTATTTTTTATGGATGATTTATTAAGCGCTATTTTTGCTCAAGAGCGCTGTACAATAAAGAGACTAGACCTTGCAGCTACCAAGCGCATGGACGATTGGGATTTTTTCTAGCCTCCTATAGTTTAAACAGATGATATAAAATATTTTAAAGTCAATACATACTTAGATTATAATGATGGATTATGTATTAACATATATAACTTTGTTGGGAGATAGATTCTTGTCTTGCAGCTACTGAGCGCATGGACGATAGATTCTACCCCCCTTTACAAAATTCTCTTACTACTACTGTTAACTGTTACATTCCCTTCTCCACACCTAGTGCTGCATAGGGCACTGCATTTGTACATCATGTGCTGTGTATCTTGATAATTTTATTACATGAAGGTAGGATGATCAGTCATACGCTTCAGTACCAGTCGAAGGTATCACAATTGAAATATTAATATGAAAATCACGTGTAAATAAATATTTGTCCGCCTCGTAGCATAGTGGTAGCGCATTTGGAAAACGTGCACGAGGTCGCGGGTTCGAAATCACACCGATCACACATGAAATACACCAAAAAAAGTTATAGATTCTTTTTTTTTTCATTTTATATCCCTACAGAGATGAGGTAGAATTTTTTCAAATTCAGGAATATGGATATTCGAGCGTTTTACAGGGCTTATGACCTGTCATTGATTGGGTTAAGTGGCCACTTTATGTACTACAACATTCCTCGTTCCGCTTATTAGCGAATATCTACACCAGGTAACATTTTTTATTTTGAATATATTATTATGTTACGAATCGAAAATCATCCACCAGCGCATAAAAAGCTCCATCTATGCATTGATATTGAAGTTGTGTATTTATTAGCAAATTACTACAATTTTGTAATTAAGACTCTGATCGAGTTAAATTAATTACTATTAATCGCCTGCAGATGGCTCTGCAATTTATTTTACTTATATTTAGACAAATGACAGGTCATAAGCCCTGTAAAACGCTCGAATATGCGTATTCCTGTATTTAAAAGAATTCTACCTCATATCTGTAGGGATATAAAATGAAATATATACCTACCTACTCCCGTCTTGGGATAAATCCAGATTTGTGTACAAGTATTTGAACACGCTCAAAATGTTGTTATAGATTCTGTTAAATCCTTGGTTAGATGTTTTCTGTATCTCTTCACTTGGGCGAATTTCCTCTGCATTTCGGAGGTAAATTGTAATAAAGTACATTATGTTTAGATGAATTTAAAGGCCATATTAACTTTTTAGGAGAGTTGAGAAGAAATTCCCTGGGAACATTTTGTAGAAAATCCTTCCCGATCAAGAAAGACCTCAAAAATGACATGGACGACAATTACAACATGGATTCCTTACTTCTAGCAAAACTATCCGAAGTAAGTAAAAATATTATTACCTACATAAATCCGCGGCCTCCGTAGCGTAATGGCTAAGACGCTGGACTCACGATACGGAGGTTCCGGGTTCGATTCCCGGTGAGAACACAAAAATTAAAAGTGATTTTTCTCAAGCCTGGGTGTTTGTGACGTTGTCCCCTCTGTAATTGGGCCTCCTGGCCTGTTGAGGTGGTTTAAAAAAAACAAAAAAAAAACAAATCCGTTTAAAAAAAAAATTCCGCCGTCTTGATAATTGCAGACGATTCTATCCTCTCTCCAGTTGTGGCCTCGTAGATTGGTGTTGGGATTTAGTTGATATACATCTCGTGCAGTCATAGTAATAATTTAGTATCCTGTAAGTTTCAATTAAATCCCCTCTCTTCCGTCGCTCTTCCAATGAATACTTTTATACTTAAAAGAGGGTTAATTACGATAAGGAGGATTCCAATACAGATGGATGTTTTAGCAATACCACGGAGGTGTTAAGTTCAACAGCCTCAATACCTCTTCTCTTTAGTTCTACCCTCATCTAATCAGATGCATAAATCGCTGTTGGATTACGTATGCTGCTAATATTATTTCTTGAAATATTACTCTGCATTTTTATAGGTCCTCAATGAAGGCATCTTGGACTCTGTCCTCTCTTACATGGTTGGGCATGGTAAACACTCCAAACTAATGGGTCTCCATCAAAGCATAGTCCACAAGAAGCCCAATGTGTGCCCTGGCAGCGTTAGACGTCAGGAAGCCGGCTAGCTTTAGCGGTCCAATTAAAAATTAAAGACACTATTATTGAATATTGATTGCAATAAGTAAAATTTACTCCTTGGGATTTATTAATTAGATGTTGAGTTTCTAGTGATAAATTAGAATGCTCGGTTTTCCAGGTTTCTTGACTGAGAGGGAGTCAAAGGAGAAAGTGGGAGTTAGAGTCACAGAGATAAGTTAGGACGGAGGAAATCGTCGACTGGAGGAGAAAAATTCATACATAAAGGATTGTGAGTATTGATATATTACGTTATCTCTCACATAAATTGCAGCTGTTCAATTAAATGCGTTGCCTTTTACGGGTGATCATCTAAAAAATTCTGCTCTTTATCTTTTCTCTCTCTTATTTACAAATCCACACACACAAACTCATCGCACACTCACACA
This sequence comes from Micrasema minimum, assembly GCA_022494985.1. NCBI lineage: Eukaryota > Metazoa > Arthropoda > Insecta > Trichoptera > Brachycentridae > Micrasema > Micrasema minimum. The sequence goes on along the minus strand of JAGVSP010002275.1, from coordinate 22,442 downwards.
GACTTGCACTGCACATACACTATTAATCAACACATCAACTCTTGTTATTTCGGACCACCATTCTCACGTTGATCCTTCTTTTACCATCGATACTCGTACCTTTATCTTAAAAATTGTACTCTCTTTCGAATATGCACACACCCTATCTCTCTCTCTATCACTTTCACCTTTCTTGCATTCGGTCATTATTTTGTTTGCATAACTTTTGATTCTTGCTGGTAATAATATGTTCAGCGGCGAAGTGGAGATTCACGTCATGCGTACGAGGTGAAGGGGCTGAAGCGGGACTTCCGCTGCCACAGCATAAGCTGCTGGTGGCTAAGATGGGCTACTTCGCCGACGTCACGTCCGGCCAGAAGCTGGAGGACATGGATATCTCGGTGCACTGGCGACATCGCCATCTTCGACTGCCTCATGCGCTGGGTCAATCCACGATCCTCGTGGCTGACTGAATGCGGCGCTACTAGATCCACCCACAACGTGCCGTGGTGCCCATCCTGGTTTTCCTCCTTCTTGCAGGTAGCCAAGCTCAATCATTGTTATTCCTATGTGGACCATTGGTTTCCACAAACTGTCTCCAATCGGCCGCCAGGTTCCGTTCTTTCTTCCAAGTCAGGTCAAACTGCTGATGGGTTGTAAACAGTGCCACCTTCCAAACCTAACCCCCATGATACCTTTGATACATGCGATATTAATATAATAAATATGTTATCTACTGTCAAAATCTTTGGCTGATAGCATTTCGAATTCAACACAAAATATTTAATGATCAATAGTTTAGATTCCACTCTTTAGGTGTAGGGTTTGATATGTCAAACGTCAAGCAAGTATTTGAAACGTTATTTCGATTTTTGGGTATTTTTTTAGATGGATCCTCTTCTACAATTTTTTTTCATAAATTGCCACAGCCATATGACTGAGATTGTGAAAACAAATACAAATCTGGCTTGCTTAAACGATACCATACTGACGAGGTAACAGTACAATATTTTAAAGGTCCTTTTTAGGGCCACTAATCCTATATTACACTTATATTCTCCATGACACAGCAAAGGCAAATCCTAAGACGACGTATTTCTTTATTGAAAATGAATGTTCATAATTAATTTTTATTTTTGCTGTGTCTCTTTAAACCTGTATGCCGATTGAGATTAAGTTGTCCGCAACAACTGTAGTTTTTCACCATGGCATAGACCCATTTTTCGGTATATTTATAATCCATTTGTTATTTAAACGCCATTATTGTCATATTTTGAAAATTGTTTTGAAGTTCTGGGCATCCATGTAGATACGCCCATGTAAAGAGTTGGTAGGCGTATACGGGACAAGAAGGTCGATCTGTTAATGTTGTACTGCAAAAGGCGATAATGTCTTTTCTTGTGAGACCCGTTCCGGAGACCCTCAGGGGCCATTACAGCACCCTCTCCACACTCTACAAGTGCAGCAGGTAAAAAAAAAAAAAAATCAATAGATAAGTATACCTCCCTAGATTAAATTGTGATTCGTAAACCGCTTATCCGATTGCAATAAGTTGTTCTAGAGAGTTGTTTTATTCACTCCTGGGAAGGTTCCTGCATTATAACATCCATTTTATCATTTTTGTATTTATGTATTTGATATAATTTAGTGACAGTTCCGGGTGAATTTTAGATACGCCATGTAACCGATAGTACCGTACATAAAGCTTATAAAAAAAAATCGTCAAATAATGCTGTACAGCAAAAGGCGCTAATGTCGTTTTCATCACGTATACAATATATTTTTTTTACACCTCGAACTTTCAATTACATTTTTTAATTTATTTGCACCCCAATTCGGGCTTTTTTTGCAATAAATAAGTGCAGTAAATTGGTATTGACCTTTCAAATGTATTTTTTTCCTCCGAAAACTTTTTTTTGTGCAAGATTTTTGCGTTAGCATAATCGTCGGTTTTTCTGCTTCTTTTTCTAGGTAGCCTACCTAGAAGTTTTTATTTCTTCTTAAAGCTACAAGAATCTTTGTTTGAAATTTGGAGCATTTGCTACTACTACTTTCCCTTATCCGCACCCAACGGTGCATTGATACTCCAAGTACAATGTGATCATTTTATTAGTATGGAAAATTTAAAGGATTCTTCTTCCGTTGTTGTTTTTATGGCTATTGATTAAAATTATTTAGAGACGGTGATTTTAGTTTAAAAAAAGTACCTACCTTCTTATAATTTTGTTTGGAATTTATATTATTAGGTAGCCTAGCGTGGACGTTTTTTTTTTTCTTCTTCGAGCTACAAGACTATGTTTAAAAAAATTGGAGCATATGCTCTTACTACCTTCCCTTATCCGCACCCAACGGTGCATCGATACAGTGTATATTGATCATTTTATTACATGAAGGTAGGATGATCAGTCTTACGCTTCAGTACCAGTCCAAGGTATCGCACATGAAATATTAATATGAAAATAAAATTAAAATATAATATAAATAATTTTCATCTTGACCCTCTACGGGAATCGAAATACACGGTAGCAAAATGCGCAACCACTGTGCTACGAGGCGAACATATGGATCACATGGATGATGGATATATATAAGAGTTTTACTTTTTTTAAATTTAATAATTATTATTACCATTTTAGAATTGCTTCCCATGCACAGCATATGGATTTTTTAAATTTTTAAAACGGCGGCGGGCGTACCTTTTTTTTCATAAAATAAAGAAGGGTATCGTTTTAAGGGTTTTGAATGGTGCTGATTTCGAATTAAGCGTTTATTTTTAAATCCAAGATGGCGGACGCAACTTTTTTTTCATAAAATAAAGTTGGGTATCGTTTTTTAAGCGTCTTGATTTCGAATTTGATTTCGAATTAAGCGTTTATTTTTAAATCCAAGATGGCGGACGCAACTTTTTTTCATACAATGATGTTGGGTATCGTTTTAAGGGTTTGTAAGGGTCCTGATTTCGAATTTAGCGCTTATTTTTAAATCCAAGATGGCGGACGCAACTTTTTTTTTTACAATGATGTTGGGTATCGTTTTAAGGGTTTTTAAGGGTCCTGATTTCGAATTTAGCGCTTATTTTTAAATCCAAGATGGCGAATGCTATTTTTTTTTCATAAAAGTGATGTTGGGTATCGTTTTAAAGGGTTTTTCGGGGCCTGATTACGAATCTAGCGTTTATTTTTAAATCCAAGATGGCGACGTCTCTTTTTTTTTCAGAAAATGAAGATGGGTATCGTTTTAATGGTTTTTTGGGGGCCCCTGATTCGAATCTAGCGTTTATTTTTTATTCCAAGATGGCGGTCGTCCCTTTTTTTCACAAAGTGAAGATGGGTATCGTTTTAATGGTTCTTGGGGGCTCTGATTTCGAATTTAGAGGTTATTTTGAAATCCAAGATGCCGGACGCATCTTTTTTTTCATAAAATGAAGATGAGTATCGTTTTTAGGGCGTCAAATTTAAAGTTTATTTTGATATTCAAGATGGCGGATACTCCTTTTTTTCATAAAATGAAGATGGGTATCGTTTTTAGGGCGTATGGGCGTCCTAATTTCGAATTAAGAGTTTATTTTATAATCCATGATGGCGGACACACATTTTTTTCATAAAATGACAATGGGTATCGTTTTTAGATGATACGGGCGTCCTGATTTTGAATTGAGAGTTTATTTTTTAATCCGGGCGCACATCTTTGTTCATAAAATGATGATTGGTATCGTTTAAAGGGGTTGTGGGTGACCTGATTTCGAATATAGAGTTTTTATTTGAAAATCCAACATGACGGACGCACCTTTTTTTCATCAAAGAGTAAATTCCATTCATGCGTCGCACCTGCCACACACATTTTTTTAAAAATAATATGTCCCTGGGTGTCTTTTTTTCAGTGTAATAGACGTTCTTATTTTAAATTTAGGAGTCGGACAGCCAAGAAATTTAATTGTTTATGCCAAAGACGGAAAAACAAAAAAATGTATTATAAATACCTACCCTTACCTGAAAAATAAAGTCACCAAAATAAAATAAATAACATTTATACTATACCTTTATACATACGAGTGTAATTATACCAGTACCAGTACCTCGTACATTATACCAGTAATTCAATTTTCATAAAATACATTAATGATCAGAAAGTTAATACATAGCATTCCTTCTATTACCAATTTCCAAATAAACGAGATAAATCTTTCAAATTTCAATCGATATTCCTAGCAATTACCTTACGCGTTTACACGTATCTTTGTACACCTCTCTGTTTTTAACTAAAATAATAGTGCGGGAATAGTACTGTGACATTCTGTAGTAAATTTTTATCTAGAACCGAAAAAGGTAAAAAGTAAGTGAAACTTCAAAAAAGAAGACAATATGCTAAAATCTAATCTTTGATAATTTATTGTCACACGTTGTTGGCTACGGTACCTACCTACCTACCGTACCTAACCCTATCTACCTACCTACAACTACTACCTACCTACTAACCTACCTACCTACTACCTACCTCCACACCGAGCACCGGCTACCTAAACACCTAGAACAGCTCAATCACAGGTGACTATCGACGTGCTAATAAGTGACGTATACGATTGATAACGATTTCTTAACGTTTTCGCGATCACAATGGAACATCCGTTAAAAGTTATCGATCGGGATTATTAATTACCGCTTTAAATATGGAAAATACGCCAAAACTGTAAGTAAAGTAAAATAATTTCGTTTTATAGAGTTTTAATTGTTTGTGCACAATTTATCATGCCATTTATTTGATTTAAATCAATTTGAGAAAGCAATAAAACGAAACATTTGTCAAAGTATGCCTTTCATCTGTGGTGCTTGGCAACGCGACCGTGATATGAACGTATGTTCATTGTGATCGGTCAAATGCTTAGCACGTTTTTATAGCACGTCGACAATCATCTGTGATTGAGAGCTACTGGTATAGGTCGCGTCATGTAAAAAGAACGCTGGCGGTCAAGCTGCGCATTAGCGAACTAGGCGATTATCGCTCTTACTTGGGACGCGGGGTGGGCGGGTCACATGCGCAAACCCACCCCCTCCACCATCTTCCAGCGTTCTTTTTAGATGACGCAACCTATACAAACTTACGATTTGCCTAGTTATAGATCAGTCAATATTAATATGTGTTTGTACGGAGTAGGTTGCATGAATTATTATAGCACTTCGGGGATAATGTTAGAATATAGAAGATATATACTTGGACAATATGTACAGCTATCTAGGATATTGTTTATGTTATTTCGTTGGAAACACTTCCGTCACCCGTCACATGTATTACTGATCACATTACCTTCATGTAATAAAATGATCCATTGCACTGCGCTTGGTTGTACCAATGCAGTGCCAGTATGCACCATTGGGTGCGGATAAGGGAAAGTGAGAGTAGTAGTCAGACTATTTCTATTTTCTCTTCAATTTTCATTAATATTCAATCGTTTTTTCAGTGTTGGCATATGGCAGTAGGTACCAGGAAAAATGATGTAATATTTTGCAAAGCTAGTAATAAATAGATAATAAATACGCTTTAAAAAAATTACGCATTGCAATGATATATAAATATATTTTAGGTTAATAATATAAATACTTACTTGGTGTATACAAATCAATTCTACAAGCGGGAAAATTCCAGTGAATCTACGTCAATTTGGAGTCCATTTTGTAGAATTTTTTTTTGTATTTGACAGTTTGTGAACGAAAATCGAGATATCGAAGTTTTTATTTCAAGAATATTTTTTTGCGATTTATTATCAAATATCATTTATTTAGTCAAATTTATACTATCCATGATGAAAAACAAAAATATAAAAAAAAAAGCATTTTAATAAAGAATTTAAGCAATTTTACTACCATACGGACGAAACTTTTGTGATGAGCGAAAAAATTTTTTTTTTCAAGTTCGATTAATACTGGTTTCCCGCTTGTACATCGAGTTTTGTTACACCCCTGTACTATGTATGTATATTCAAACTCAGGTGATATGGCGTTATAATTACCCCATTACACCATGTTGGAAGGTGAACAACAATATAAATTGGGTCACAGAGATCTGAGTTGGAACTTGAGCGCAGTACATCAGTTCCTGTACGTGGAGCTGTAAGTCATGGAGGAAAGGTGTACTGGAGGCTGTGGGGAGAGTGTCACTTCCTCAAGTGTTCAAACTTGCGTACAACTTTTTCCCAGTCCGGCATGTAAGTAACTATAGGATCCATTCATTTCATTATCACTACTGTGCCTGCGCCGTGACACGTGCCGTAAAAACTATGTATAAGTTATCCAAATGCAAGCGTTTATTTTACTACTTTGGACAGCTCGATTACGTATCGATTAAGGATGTCCTAATGCTTTACCGAATCGATTTCTCATAAAAAATCGACTTTATTTATGAAGAAGTTTTAATCAATTTAATACATTTATATTTTTTTTTTGGCTCAATATTTTTGTAGTTTAATAAGACATACCCAGACGTAAAAAGCAGAATCCTTAAATTACGAAAGCGCTGTTCGTAAATTTTATTTTTTAACAGTATTTTATTCAATAAAAAAATTATTACAAAAATACATAAATTTCTTTACAAAAGAAACTTTAAATACAGTTCCCGATAAACTCCCTTATTGGAGTTTGTCATCGGGTGCAGGAGCTATTTAACAGAAAACCCAACGTATGCATAGGACTATTTTATTGTCGTAATGTTAAATTGTAAAAATTCTGTGTCGCGAACAAACAAAGAAAAAAAAACAATTAGGTTTTATTTTAAAACCACATTTTATTATTTTTTCATTACTGAAAAAAAAATCAACTCGAATAATCCACGTTGAGCTAAGTAGGCTTAACTTCGTAAACATCGATATCGATAAGTATTCGGAGCTAAAGAACATGCGATTCACTATCGTCAGAAAGAAAAAAACATGAAGTATTGCATTTTTCTTTCTATGGTATGCCTGTCAATAATTACGGAACTACAGATTAGGCGCACATGTGACAACCCTTAGAAAAATCATAACGCTTGGAAATTGAACTTAAAGTGTACTAACCTTTCTAAACAAATATTATATAATTATATAACTATGTCATCTGAAAGAGAGCTCTCGGCGTCCTGGTCGTCCGCTGCTGACAATTCGTCGCCAGTTTGCATCAGACCTGCCGGGACGTGGAATTGACTTGGGAGGCAGTTTTGCGGAATCCATAGTGCTCCACATATGGAGCGGAAATTGGTATGATGATGAAAATATTTGTTGACCATTGTCTATTCGAATTCCGTTTGATGGCGCCTAGTGGATTGATGGAGCAGGTTCCCCTTAGTTGACAGATGGGCCTTGGTGTTTGTACCCATCGCCACATTGCCCTGACAGTTATTCTCCCCGGACCCTGCCAAACCCCACTGGCCTCCCCGTCGGTTTTGGTACCCCTGCTGCAGCCAGCGGGCCTAACAGGTTCCAGATCATCAGCCACGCCATGGTACCTCTACCACCTTCCACCTCTTCTAACATTATGCTTGATACTCAACATGCCCACCTGCCTCCCCGTCGGGCGGTACCCCTGCTGCAGCCAGCGGGCCTACAGGTTCCAGATCATCAGCCACACCATGGTACCCTCTACCACCTTCCACCTCTTCTAACATTATGCTTGATACTCAACATGCCCACCTGCCTCCCCGTCGGGCGGTACCCCTGCTGCAGCCAGCGGGCCTACAGGTTCCAGATCAATCAGCCACACCATGGGTACCTCTACCACCTTCCACCTCTTCTAACATTATGCTTGATACTCAACATGCCCACCTGCCTCCCCGTCGGGCGGTACCCCTGCTGCAGCCAGCGGGGGCCTACAGGTTCCAGATCATCAGCCACACCATGGTAACCTCTACCACCTTCCACCTCTTCTAACATTTAAGCTTGATACTCAACATGCCCACCTGCCTCCCCGTCGGGCGGTACCCCTGCTGCAGCCAGCGGCCCTACAGGTTCCCAGATCATCAGCCACGCCATGGTACCTCTACCACCTTCCACCTCTTCTAACATTATGCTTGATACTCAACATGCCCCACCTGCCTCCCGTCGGGCGGTACCCCTGCTGCAGCCAGCGGGCCTACAGGTTCCAGATCATCAGCCACACCATGGTACCTCTACCACCTTCCACCTCTTCTAACATTATGCTTGATACTCAACATGCCCACCTGCCTCCCCGTCGGGCGGTACCCCTGCTGCAGCCAGCGGGCCTACAGGTTCCAGATCATCAGCCACACCATGGTACCTCTACCACCTTTCCACCTCTTCTAACATTATGCTTGATACTCAACATGCCCACCTGCCTCCCCGTCGGGCGGTACCCCTGCCCCTGCTGCAGCCAGCGGGGCCTACAGGTTCCAGATCATCAGCCTCTTCACCATGGTTGACCTCTACCACCCTTCCACCTCTTTCTAACATTATGCTTGATACTCAAACATGCCCACCTGCCTCCCCACGTCACCTCTTCTAACGGTACCCCTGCTGCAGCCAGCCAGGGGCCTACAGGTTCCAGATCATCAGCCACACCATGGTACCTCTACCACCTTCCACCTCTTCTAACATTATGCTTGATACTCAACATGCCCACCTGCCTCCCCGTCGGGCGGTACCCCTGCTGCCTGCAGCCAGCGGGCCTACAGGTTCCAGATCATCAGCCACACCCATGGTACCTCTCCTACCACCTTCCACCTCTTCTAACATTATGCTTGATACTCAACATTGCCCACCTGCCTCCCCGTCGGGCGGTACCCCTGCTGCAGCCAGCGGGCCTACAGGTTCCAGATCATCAGCCACACCATGGTACCTCTCTACCACCTTCCACCTCTTCTAACATTATGCTTGGTACTCAACATGCCCACCTGCCTCCCCGTCGGGCGGTACCCCTGCTGCAGCCAGCGGGCCTACAGGTTCAGATCATCAGCCACACCATGGTACCTCTACCACCTTCCACCTCTTCTAACATTATGCTTGATACTCAACATGCCCACCTGCCTCCCCGTCGGGCGGTACCCCTGCTGCAGCCAGCGGGGCCTACAGGTTCCAGATCATCAGCCACACCATGGTACCTCTCTACCACCTTCCACCTCTTCTAACATTATGCTTGATACTCAACATGCCCACCTGCCTGCCCCCCGTCGGGCGGTACCCCTGCTGCAGCCAGCGGGCCTACAGGTTCCAGATCATCAGCCACACCATGGTACCTCTACCACCTTCCACCTCTTCTAACATTATGCTTGATACTCAACATGCCCACCTGCCTCCCCGTCGGGCGGTACCCCTGCTGCAGCCAGCGGGCCTACAGGTTCCAGATCATCAGCCACACCATGGTACCTCTACCACCTTCCACCTCTTCTAACATTATGCTTGATACTCAACATGCCCACCTGCCTCCCCGTCGGGCGGTACCCCTGCTGCAGCCAGCGGGCCTACAGGTTCCAGATCATCAGCCACACCATGGTACCTCTACCACCTTCCACCTCTTTCTAACATTATGCTTGATACTCTCAACATGCCCACCTGCCTCCCCGTCGGGCGGTACCCCTGCTGCAGCCAGCGGGCCTACAGGTTCCAGATCATCAGCCACACCATGGTACCTCTACCACCTTCCACCTCTTCTAACATTATGCTTGATACTCAACACATGCCCACCTGCCTCCCCGTCGGGCGGTACCCCTGCTGCAGCCAGCGGGCCTACAGGTTCCAGATCATCAGCCACACCATGGTACCTCTACCACCTTCCACCTCTTCTAACATTATGCTTGATACTCAACATGCCCACCTGCCTCCCCGTCGGGCGGTACCCTGCTGCAGCCAGCGGGCCTACAGGTTCCAGATCATCAGCCACACCATGGTACCTCTACCACCTTCCACCTCTTCTAACATTTATGCTTGATACTCAACATGCCCACCTGCCTCCCCGTCGGGCGGGTACCCCTGCTGCAGCCAGCGGGCCTACAGGTTCCCAGATCATCAGCCACACCATGGTACCTCTACCACCTTCCACCTCTTCTAACATTATGCTTGATACTCAACATGCCCACCTGCCTCCCCGTCGGGCGGTACCCCTGCTGCAGCCAGCGGGCCTACAGGTTCCAGATCATCAGCCACACCATGGTACCTCTACCACCTTCCACCTCTTCTAACATTATGCTTGATACTCAACATGCCCACCTGCCTCCCCGTCGGGCGGTACCCCTGCTGCAGCCAGCGGGCCTACAGGTTCCAGATCATCAGCCACACCATGGTACCTCTACCACCTTCCACCTCTTCTAACATTATGCTTGATACTCTCAACATGCCCACCTGCCTCCCCGTCGGGCGGTACCCCCTGCTGCAGCCAGCGGGCCTACAGGTTCCAGATCATCAGCCACACCATGGTACCTCTACCACCTTCCACCTCTTCTAACATTATGCTTGATACTCAACATGCCCACCTGCCTCCCCGTCGGGCGGTAACCCCTGCTGCAGCCAGCGGGCCTACAGGTTCCAGATCATCAGCCACACCATGGTACCCTCTACCACCTTCCACCTCTTCTAACATTATGCTTGGTACTCAACATGCCCACCTGCCTCCCCGTCGGGCGGGTACCCCTGCTGCAGCCAGCGGGCCTACAGGTTCCAGATCATCAGCCACACCATGGTACCTCTACCACCTTCCACCTCTTCTAACATTATGCTTGGTACTCAACATGCCCACCTGCCTCCCCGTCGGGCGGTACCCCTGCTGCAGCCAGCGGGCCTACAGGTTCCAGATCATCAGCCACACCATGGTACCTCTACCACCTTCCACCTCTTCTAACATTATGCTTGATACTCAACATGCCCACCTGCCTCCCCGTCGGGCGGTACCCTGCTGCAGCCAGCGGCCTACAGGTTCCAGATCATCAGCACACGCCATGGTACCTCTACCACCTTCCACCTCTTCTAACATTATGCTTGATACTCAACATGCCCACCTGCCTCCCCGTCGGGCGGTACCCCTGCTGCAGCCAGCGGGCCTACAGGTTCCAGATCATCAGCCACACCATGGTACCTCTACCACCTTCCACCTCTTCTAACATTATGCTTGATACTCAACATGCCCACCTGCCTCCCCGTCGGGCGGTACCCCCTGCTGCAGCCAGCGGGCCTACAGGTTCCAGATCATCAGCCACACCATGGTACCTCTACCACCTTCCACCTCTTCTAACATTATGCTTGATACTCAAACATGCCCACCTGCCTCCCCGTCGGGCGGTACCCCTGCTGCAGCCAGCGGGCCTACAGGTTCCAGATCATCAGCCACACCATGGTACCTCTACCACCTTCCACCTCTTCTAACATTATGCTTGATACTCAACATGCCCACCTGCCTCCCCGTCGGGCGGTACCCCTGCTGCAGCCAGCGGGCCTACAGGTTCCAGATCATCAGCCACACCATGGTACCTCTACCCACCTTCCACCTCTTCTAACATTATGCTTGATACTCAACATGCCCACCTGCCTCCCCGTCGGGCGGTACCCCTGCTGCAGCCAGCGGGCCTACAGGTTCCAGATCATCAGCCACACCATGGTACCTCTACCACCTTCCACCTCTTCTAACATTATGCTTGATACTCAACATGCCCACCTGCCTCCCCGTCGGGCGGTACCCCCTGCTGCAGCCAGCGGGCCTACAGGTTCCAGATCATCAGCCACACCATGGTACCTCTACCACCTTCCACCTCTTCTAACATTATGCTTGGTACTCAACATGCCCACCTGCCTCCCCGTCGGGCGGTACCCCCTGCTGCAGCCAGCGGGCCTACAGGTTCCAGATCATCAGCCACACCATGGTACCTCTACCACCTTCCACCTCTTCTAACATTATGCTTGATACTCAACATGCCCACCTGCCTCCCCGTCGGGCGGTACCCCTGCTGCAGCCAGCGGGCCTACAGGTTCCAGATCATCAGCCACGCCATGGTACCTCTACCACCTTCCACCTCTTCTAACATTATGCTTGATACTCAACATGCCCACCTGCCTCCCCGTCGGGCGGTACCCCTGCTGCAGCCAGCGGGCCTACAGGTTCCAGATCATCAGCCACACCATGGTACCTCTACCACCTTTCCACCTCTTCTAACATTATGCTTGGTACTCAACATGCCCACCTGCCTCCCCGTCGGGCGGTACCCCTGCTGCAGCCAGCGGGCCTACAGGTTCCAGATCATCAGCCACACCATGGTACCTCTACCACCTTCCACCTCTTCTAACATTATGCTTGATACTCAACATGCCCACCTGCCTCCCCGTCGGGCGGTACCCCTGCTGCAGCCAGCGGGCCTACAGGTTCCAGATCATCAGCCACACCATGGTACCTCTACCACCTTCCCACCTCTTCTAACATTATGCTGATACTCAACATGCCCACCTGCCTCCCCGTCGGGCGGTACCCCTGCTGCAGCCAGCGGGCCTACAGGTTCCAGATCATCAGCCACACCATGGTACCTCTACCACCTTTCACCTCTTCTAAACATTATGCTTGATACTCAACATGCCCACCTGCCTCCCCGTCGGGCGGTACCCCTGCTGCAGCCAGCGGGCCTACAGGTTCCAGATCATCAGCCACACCATGGTACCTCTACCACCTTCCACCTCTTCTAACATTATGCTTGATACTCAACATGCCCACCTGCCTCCCCGTCGGGCGGTACCCCCTGCTGCAGCCAGCGGGCCTACAGGTTCCAGATCATCAGCCACACCATGGTACCTCTACCACCTTCCACCTCTTCTAACATTATGCTTGATACTCAACATGCCCACCTGCCTCCCTCCCCGTCGGGCGGTACCCCTGCTGCAGCCAGCGGGCCTACAGGTTCCAGATCGACAGCCACACCATGGTACCTCTTCTAACATTATGCTTGATACTCAACATCCTAAGACGGGTCTTTATCGTCAGTCTTAGGTAATTACAAAAATAATGTAATTTGCTAATAAATACTTAACTTCAATATCAATGCATAGATGGAGCGTTCAACTCGCTGGTGGATGATTCTTGATTCGTAGCATATATACAAAATCAAAAAATGTTACTTGGTGTGGATATATTCGCTAATAAGCGGAATGGGGAATGTTGTAGTACCTACATAAAGTGGCCACTTAACCCAGCCAATGATAGGTCATAAGCCCTGAAACGCTCGAATATCCATATTCCTGAATTTGAAAAAAATCTACCCCATCTCTGTAGGGATATAAAATTCATACTAACATTTCATGTGTGATACCTTGGACTGGTTCTGAAACGTAAGACTGATCATCCTACCTCCAAGTAATAAAATGGTCAAGATGCACTGCACTTGGTGTACTAATGCAGTGTCCTATTCATTAAACAAAACATTGTTTACTTGTTTAAGTTTTTGTATGAGAAATGATCTTAGAGCATTTCCCCTTGTTTTACAATACCTTGGTATTTTTGTTCTGCAGCAAGGTTGCCAGTTCAGGGACCACACCCCGAAGCAGCAGACCGATTACGATATCCCCGTGTTGGCAATATACAACGAGTTCAAGCACGTCATAGCTGCCGAAGCACCGCTAATGAATTTTCCCGAGCAGCTCATACGACTAGTCACCAGGGGTGAGTGAAAATCCAGTACCAAGAGGGACTGATCTAGTTCTGAGATACCTAGCCATTACCTAGCAGATAGCAGATAGCAGAATCGTTTATCTCTAACCTTACTTATTCGACGAATTTTCTTCTCCGAAAATGTTGATCTTTTATGTCTTGTGGAATACATAGACCTTGAGATATTCTACCAAGATTCTACTCTACTTTGAAGTAAAAAATCCGATTCCGATTTTTTTGACAGTGACAGTTAAGGGAATCGGTAAAATGTCTTAAAACTTAGTAGAATCGCAGTGCAGGCGATTTTACGAACACATTTAAATAACTTCATATTACACATAATATTCGTTTATGTGTTAGTATTGCCTTTTTTATGTGCCGACATCTATACCTTTGACAGGACAAGCACAACTAAAATAGTAAATATGTAAATACCCTCATGGGTATTTATTTACATATTTTGGTCATGTGGAGCGAATGAGTCATTAAACATGGTTTGGTCATGTGGAGCGAATGAGTGATGAAAGAACGGCTAAAATAAGTTTAAATGCAAGTGTGCCTGGGGAAGCCGCGGAAGGCTGAGAAAGACATGGCATGACCAAGTACGTCAAGTACTTGAAAGTGGTTATGTGAAAAGTCGGAATAATCTGGGCGCGTCTACATGCATGAGAAGATGTATGAATGTAGAGGAAGCAAAGGAAGTTCTGTCAGGACCAGAGTGGTATGGCGGTTCTATCCTCTCTGCCCACCCCTACGGGGGAAATGGCGTGTGATAGTTAGTTAGTTAGTTAGTTAAATACCCTCACCATAGCAGATTAATGCTGATGAGATACATGCTTTACTGAGCTATTACCAAGGGTTACTGTTTTATGCTTTGAATATGAATAATAGTTCGAATATTTTTTAGAGAACAACGATGAGTTCTGTAAGCTGAGTGGAACGGAGGTGTTTTTTTGGAGCGGGCTGCAGCTCGCCCCCCCGCGGCAGACACTCACCATAGCAGATTCATGCTGATTAGATACATGCTTTACTGAGCTATTACCAAGGGTTACTTGTTTTATGCTTTGAGACACTCTCGGCCCTCCTTGGGTAAACTTTACTCTGGGAGTGTCGTATCAAAACTAAATGGTTTGTTGCATTGCACATTATATTAATAAACATTAAGTTGCTTAATTTTAAAAATTACCGGTTTATTGTCCAGGTTATATTTTCGAATGAGATGTTATCTATTAGGTCCTTACATATGAAATTGGCGTTTTGTATGGGAGGAACATAAGTTGATTTTTTTTTAAATATAATAATATTTATTTAATCAAAGTATGTACTATTGGCTATCTATGCACTTTTTGCCCAATCTCATAGGTAGTTCATCGTCCCATTTACTAAAAAACCTATTCGGACGGAATCAAATAAAATCTTGAAGTCGGTTTGGACTGCCCCATCGGAGTTTTGATTTTTTTTCCCTTACAAGGAAGTTATCCAAATTTAAGAAAAAAAATAGTAATCTGTTGGGGCAATGGTCCGGGGGGGGGTTTCCGGAGTTACGGTGGATGTCTCAGACATTCTCCAAAAAAATTTGAAGCTCTTCTAATTTGAAATATTTATATTTAAAAAAAACAACTTTATTTTGCCTCCCATACAAAACGCCAATTAGTCATTTGTAAGGCAACCTAATTCAAGCTTTTTCACCTTCCCAATTTTGCTTCAAGCGGATTAAAACAGTTTTATTCCACTAACACCGCAGCCTGCAGCTAACTCGGACGTGTGTTTGCGATGGATCCGCTTCCACAATAGCCTTCAATTCTTCATTATCAACTTTGGTCTCCGGCCGTCCACGGAGCTTGTTACTGCCAGGTCGAAATTTTCAGAACGAAAACGTTGGAACCATAAAACGCACTGTGGTTTTTTTTTTTTTTGCGGCACCGTCGCCATACACATCATTAAATCTTCGAGCCGTTTCTGCAGGCACTGGTGCCACGGTTGTGAACTCGTACTCGTAAATAACGCGATATTTCAAGTTTCCATTTTGTAAACTGAGTGACGCAAAGAAAAAAACAATTGAGGAAAAAAACAAATGAATTATAATTTTCGAACAACAAATACTTGAGTAAAAAGCTGTATAAATTTGAATTGGAATTCCTAAACCAAAGAGAAGATATTTGAGATCAAAGTTGACATGTACGGCAAATAACGCCAATTTCCTATGTAAGGAACTAATATATATAGTTATTGTTGAATTTTACAAATCCAAATGACAATGATATAATGCCATATACGGCGCCATGTCAGTAAAATGAAATTATAAATAAAGATATAATAGTACCTACGTATTTATGATTTTACAATATGAAATATAATGTGTCGTAGGAACTTGATATTTATAATGGGTACAGATATAATTTGAACGTGGGGTGGCCTCAAGTGGGTAGGAAAGGTCTGCCGGTCTCGGATAGTCAGAGATCATTCGGTTCGAATCCCCACTTCGACACGACCTCACGATTCCTTATTTCAAGCACAAGGCCGTTAGGGCCTTTATTGAAAATAGTATTTACAAAGTGAAATATGTGCAAAATATCATTAACGATTGCATAGATTGTCTTTTTTAACTTCAAAATATAAAAAAAAAATCATAATGACAAAGAGAAGCCGGTAATGAAGTAATTTGACATATGTGATGAGCAAAGTGAGCTAAAATCATACTTGTAAATTCTAAGAAATGCATAGGTATATTATTGTTTATTGAATTTCCAAGCATAAATTTAATTAAAAAATATATCATTAGATAATCTCTAAATTGAATCGCCAACTGTTTATCTGATAGATTAAGGTGCAACATGATTACAATTTATATATTTTTTATTTAAATGTTTAAATTGACCTAACAGTGTCATCGGGGATTCTTGATTAAGAGCATTTTGCATATTGATGCTGTGATCGACAACTACATAAGCGCACATCACAATTATAGTACACCTATGATTAAGTTATGGGCACCTTTACAATGAGGAATACTGATGTCAAAACATATTCAGTAAAGTTAAGGTAAATGAAAAATTATAACGCAATTCATTAAATTATTTTTTATCTGGTTCGTGAGTCCTTTCAACATCGAATCGGCTACAACGAAATATGACGAAAGTAAGTAAAATATAACCACTTCAGCAAAAAGTAGCGTATAACAAGTAAAAAGTTCATTGCAGGACCCTAACCTTGAGGCAAATTCACTTAAAAAATAGAAATTACCCAGAGTTTTTTTAATGATTTACAAATTCATACATATCTATATCAATAAACCCATCATTGTGCGTTTGACTGCCCAATTATACAAAATGGTGTAGGTTATTCTGACACTAGATTCGGTAATTCCGAGTTTCCCGGTACAAAAATCAAAAAGTGATTTTTCATAATCCTTTGTTATTGGGTTCCTTGGCCTGGTTGATTTAAAGTATATTTTTACAATTCCAACGATATAAAACACAATAATCAAAAATGTTGTTTTTATTAATTAATTTATGTTTTAAAAACACGAAAATACGAATGATTATTAACGTCCGTTATTGACTAATGACGTCATACCCGTCTACGTGAAAGGCGTGAAATTCATTCCGTAGTAAGCGCCTATATTGCTGTGACGTCACACCGCATGCGCGCCAAATGGAGAATTTTGCGAGCGATTTGAAAAAGCGCTATTTCAAACCGCTCTAGAAAGTTAATATGACATCGTAAAAATAAAAAATAAAATCACTAGATATTGTAATTTTTCAATCAACTTTTTGAAATAAAAAATCGGGAAGAACCCAATTGTGATAGGTACTTAAAAAAAATGCTTTTAATTTCAGAATTGTGAAAAAAATATTTAACAAATAAAAATACGTCTGTTGCATGCTGCTGTTTGTATGCACGATCAAAGGAACCAACAGGAAACCATCGTCGTTTCTAGAGCTAAATTATTATTTGTACAAAAATATATGCATTTACTTCGGTTTAGTAATACGTAAATACTTGTAGGAATGTCACATTATCTAAATATTCGAAATAATGTTTTTTTTTCGTAATTAGACTTATTTAGGAAAACTTAATTTCCGCAGGAAAAAGGTAGGAATAGGTAATGTGCTACCTAATGTCATAAACCGTTTTAATTATTTTATACTCAATACTGAGAGATATTGCGGTAATTGTCTTGTTGATAATGTTGATGCATATTTTTTAGTACAATGTAAGTATACAAATTACTTGGAATACTTTATAAAGAAAAAGTATACAATTTTTACTTTTTATACAAATCCAACAAAAATAAATCGCAATTTAAGCCGTGTGTATAGTTAAGTAGCTGAGAAAGTATTTTCAAATTAGTGTTGCAAAATAAATTCAAGCTTTGTTAATCAATTAATTCATAATATTCAATATTATTATTAATTTTATTATTATTTAATTAAGCAGAGTCTAATATTGTTGTTGGCGGCCATTGCCAGCCTTTTGATATCCTTGTCCTGTTTAGATCTTTTATGTTACGGTAATTATTTCGACAGTCCCAACGTATACTGTCGAATCTGCAAAATTGCGATTTTCGTTTTATTGTCCAATTTACATAATATTTTAGGTAATCTAAAGAAAAAAAAATTCCCTTAAATTTTTTTTTTTTTAATCGAACGTTATTTTTGATTTTTTTGAGCACCTGAAAATATTATGTAAATTGGACAGTTTAAAACAATAAAACGAAAATCACATTTTTGCAGATTCGACAGTATACGTTGGGACCGTCGATTTGTTTTCACATGTCAGGCCATGTCGCAAGGATGGAGGACATCCGACCACCTAAGAGGCTCCTGATAAATAAACCAATGGGTCGAAGGAGCATCGGGAGACCTAAATTAAGGTGGTTGGATTGTGTGGAGAGGAACACAGCATCCTTGGGCATTGGGAACTGGAAGAAAGTGGAGACGGCAGGGACCCTCAACGGGTTGTAGCATTGGAGATTGGATTGAATTTGTTTTCACAATATTTTCACCCAACAACCTTTTTCAGGAATGTTTATCAATTTATTTACATGTTTTGCAACAGCCAAGGATACGACGATTCTTCCGAATCCATCCGAAGCTGCCAATTTGCCTCCATCCGCTGTTATCGATTACTCTCCAGCAGATCTTGTCAAGACTGTCGCTCCCAAAACCCAACCAAAGGTAAATATCTCTTTAGCGTCTAGAGTGTTGTTAACTGCCGCATGCCGTGCAGAACTTGAGAGGATCTCGCGCTGTTACGAGACCCGCGGCCGCTCTTCCATACGATCGTATTCCTCGATTTTCTTCCTAGAATTTAGCACTAGAGCAATGATTTTTTTTACACGCTTTAGATATCGACCAGTCGGGTGATTATGTAGATCTTTCTGATAGGGGTCAGTATGAAATAATTCGAATGTGTTTTTCACATAAAAATATCTCATAATATTATGTGATACCTACCTAAGACTGGCGCTGAAGCATAAGACTGATCCAGGCCTTCAAGTATCAAATGAACGGTATTCGCTGCACTTGTGTATCAATGCAGTGCCCTGTGCACCATTGGGTGCGGATGAGGGAGAGTAGTAGTGGATACAGGTCGGTGTGAGGTCGATACCGACCTTGTATCGACATAAATCCATAGAAAATCGACGATTCAAGTTCGATATCGATCTCGTATCGACTTGCATCTACATGTCGATATTTCTATAATGGGCCAGGGGACAATTTTTAAAAAAAAAATTTTTTAGATGGTGATTTTATATATTAAGTATGAATTATTTTTTTTTGATTTTTTAAATTCATATTATGTCCGTAATTAATTTTAAAAATACCGTAATCGCGATTTCCCGCCAAAACGGGTCGTTATTTAAGTATTATGCGTCTATCAAATTTCGAGGCATTTTAACCAAGTTTTGATGTAAGTAGCGCCTAAAACAGCAAAAAAGTACACAGATACTTCTCTGGTTCTACGCATCAACTATATATTAATTACGACTCTTTTTGTGCGCTTAGGAGACGGGTGCTTTTAAAGCATCCCTCCGCCGTGAACGTAACCACTACGATAATATTTCTAAAAAAACGATTATATTTCTAAAAGAACTGCATACATTTTCATACAAACATTCATTTTTATGATTATAGTGGGAAAGTTCTTTTACATCTGTCATAATTTGGTAAACATAACCTATGTTCATAAATGCAAAATTATTTTAGAATGTCATTCTACACGTAATAAGTCTGAAGTTAGTTAACAGACTGACAATTTTTCAAGGAAACAGTTTGTTTAGCTGACACTTAGTTGATCAAACTACTTATTGTATTGTATTGATTTATGAACGTTATCACCGGAAGTGCCATTTTACCTTAAATTTGCCCTGTTTTTATAAGCTCCGTTTTTTAATATTTTTTTTACGAGGAATCCTTTGAATTTTAATTGTTTTATTACTATTCACACAAAAAAAACAACGGAATTAAAAAATATTGGAGCGTGACCCATTGCCCAACAGAAGCGTGTTAGTACCTACTACCTACCGTCTTTTAAAAAAAGTCATCTACTTATCTCCTTTAACAATTAAAATATTTAAAAAATATGCGAAAATGCTAATACTTGTCGATATCTAAAAAGTGTGAAAAAATCATTGCTCTAGTGGTAGATACATTCCAGGAAGAAAATAAAAAACTAAGATCGTATGGAGAAACACCTGCGGTCTCCTAAACTGCAGACAGAGCATATAATATGTAATTGGTTCAACAGTTACTGTGTTAATAGGGATCATGTTGATATTGGTCCCTGTATTGCCAATACCATGAACTGTCTTGATTAAATTGAACCAAGAATGTTTTTACTCTTGCCGTGGTTTAGGCTCTGCGCGCCAGTTTGGTAAATTGTCAATGATTAACCTCTTTTGATTAATCAAGGTCCAGCCGAGCAAAGGGGAGTCGGCGGACGAGTCCACTTCCTCCTCGTCCTCCTCGACGTCCAGCTCCAGCTCCAGCGGCAGCAGCAGCTCCAGCGGGGAGTCCAGCCGCAGCGAGGAGAGCAGCCCGCAGCGGCCTCCGCCGGCCCGCCGCAGCGCCTACAGGGGCCGCCAGAGGGTGCTGACGAGAAGGTAACCTAACCCAGTAGCTCAAGCACAGATAACTATCGACGTAGTTAAAAGCGTGCTATTCACGTGCTATTGCTAACGATTTGAGCGATCCCAATGACATAACGTTTAATACCGCGAGCATTGACGATCTGAGCCGAGCGGAGCCGAGCGGAGCCGAACTAGGCTATATATCGCGGCCTTATGTCAAATGTCAAATCATCGCGCTTGTCGGATTTTTTATTATTTCGACGGCTTTTCTCAATATTGGCTTGCCGAAAACCGGCTAAATTATAATAAAGATTGAATGAAGATTTGTGCAAATAAGATATATCTCGGGAATGGGCTCGCGACTAGTATGTGCTCGTTTAATAATCCCGATCGATAACTTTTAACGCGTGTTCCATTGTGATCGCGAAAACGTTGAACATCCATGGGTAAGAAATCGTTATCACGTCGCTTATTACCGAGTCGGTACTGATCTGTGATCGAGCAACAGATAGCGTGTTAGATTGCTACGAAATCGATTTACGTTTGATTGTGATGTTTTAAGTTACGCAGTAACTAGAAGTTTTGATTGAAACTTACCGCGAGTTTATAATTATATATTTGACATGTCAAACTTGAAGCAATTTTTCTCTTTTGATTCTTCAAACTTGGTGCAAGTCTTGGCAAGTTTATATTGCTATCTGCATTGTGATCATCAACGTATTTTACATCGCAGTTGTAACGTGTATTATGATGATAATCGGTATTTTGAAGAAATTTTACCAATATTGCCGCCGTATAGACGCGTCACAACTACTTCGATATGTTGGTGATTTCGGTGTTAGAAATTATTATTCCGCTAAGCAACAGGGCAATGACCGCACCTAACAGTTCATAAGGCATTTACTTGTAAATATTTATTACGAGCTCTGTGTAGAAGGGCTTCTGGGGGCGGGGCGGCGGCACTGGGCCGCGACCCTCTCCGCACGCAGCAACCAGGACCACCAGCGCCAGTACGAGGAGCGCGCCGCCCGACAGATGAGGGCGCTGCTGTCCCGCCGGACCAATCAGAACGCGAGACGAGACCAGCCGCTAGGTACTGTTTTTAATTCCTTTTAATAAACAACTTTCAGCCCACCATTGTCTGATTTCAGAATATCAGAAGATTGTAAAATTACGGGCCAAGCTTGGTTTTCCAAAAAATGCGTCCAATGTCCATGTCCCAGTCCCAGGTCCCAGGTCCCAGGTCCAGGTCCCAGGTCCCAGTAGCATGCTAGCTTGCAACAAGCTTTGTTTATGAAATGTTACGTCAAATATGACGAGACATGTTTTTAACAATATTGCTGCAATATTTAAACTAAAAAAACACATTTATTTCAAACAACCATAATCAATATTTTTGCTAACTTAATTGTTTATTTTGCACATTATCTAGTACTTACCTAGATTTATTTTTTTAATTTACGTAACCTCCCTCACCAAGCACAAGAGCTTGTCTTTTTTTATTGGTGAGGTATAGCGTTATGGTTACATTCTCAGAGTAATGACGCGCAGGCTATAGAGAGGCCCTTTCGCCGTTTCCCATAGAGCGGCAGCGTTGCAAATTTTTGGTTAGCGACAACTTCACTCTGCTGGCGGCCATTATTATTTGTTTGACAACAGACGCGTAACTGTCACTTTCGTCGCTTTGCTAGTAAATAACGTGGATACTTCCTGATTTTAATCATCAAAAAACGGCAATGGTGAATTGTAGTATGCTTGGTTGTAGCAGTAAGAGTGTCAAGGTGTTAAAGGAG